>PISX010028918.1:0-20841 GCA_004024625.1 Mellivora capensis | reverse complement strand
GCGCGCGGGGCACCGGCGCCCCCAGCCGCCACCAGCCCCTTCTCCCCGTGAGAAGCTGTAGTCTTCGCCGAAAGTGGGGGCCGTCGCCGGGCGCGCTGGAGGTCGGAGACGTCTCTTCGGGGTCAGAAGGAAGTGCCGGGGATTTTCAGGCCCCCGGGCCCGCTCTGACGTGTGCGGGGCTGACACGGGCTCATCCCTCCCTGTTCCTCGTCGGGACTCGCACCCCAGCGTGGGTGGAACCGAATACTCCAGAAACGCGCATCTCGGAGAAAACGGGAGATTCACGATGCTGAATGAAGCCCCCGAGTCTCCAAAAACGACTAACTTTATTTACAGACAGACCAGCGTCTTCCCGGCCTCTCTGTTTACGCTCAGTCTCTCCCTCCCTTGCGCCGAGCGTCGCTGTCCAGGCCGGGCGCGCGGGCTCAGGCTGTGCGGTAGCCGCCTGGGTCAGTCCGCTGGCTCTTCCCACAGACGCCTCTGGGGGCCTAGCGTCAGTCCCCTGTCGTGCCCCTGAGGCGGCCAGGGAGACGCGCCCCCAGAGGAGCCCAGACAGCGTACAGAGCCAGCGATCCCGACACCCGATCTGTGTCGCCGTGCGCGCGGCCTCCCGGACACAGCGTCCCTCAGGCCACGCTGTGGCAAAGGCTGCCGTGACCCCACTCGGGAGATGAGAAGCAGGAGATGTCCGTGGCCTCACAGACCTGCCTGAGGGGACAGAACTAAACGTCATCTTTGGATTTTGCGCATCCCTTGCTCCACGATCTTCACCCGGAGTCATCTGCAGGCCCGGCTGGGCAGGAGGTGCGCCTTCCTGTGTGCGCCCGGGGCGGGCTGAGTCTGAGGCACAAGACAACGGGAAATAGCCCGGCCAAGCGGCATATGTCATGCAGCGGGGACAGGCATGGGCTGCGGGGTTTTATCCTAAACCTTCCAGTGGGCCGACCCATGTAAGTGGAGATCACCGTCCGATTCTCCTTCTCAAGGTGTAATCGAAGGCAGAAAAAAATTAGGAAGATAATAAACATGGATCAGTAAGTCCAAAGAGAAAAGAAGTAGTCTGCAGGAAGAGTGACAAAAAGATCCCAACACCACTGGGCATTTTCCCAATAATGTCCAAATCCTGATAAAGGTTTTCCATGCAGACCTCACT
Source organism: Mellivora capensis (assembly GCA_004024625.1). NCBI lineage: Eukaryota > Metazoa > Chordata > Mammalia > Carnivora > Mustelidae > Mellivora > Mellivora capensis. Next base: position 19,688 of record PISX010028918.1, on the reverse strand, counting down.
TACCAGTCTGGCCACGCTCATAAGTGAAAACAGGATAACCTAACTTTTACTTTTGTTTCGGGAGAACAGCATTGTCTGGCCTATTTAAGAAGTTCACTAGTCGGCAACCATTAAATCAGACCTACCCGGTGACAGGACAGATAAAATCATACTCCGTGTTCCGTGAGAAGTGATACCAAAAATGCAGTTCGATATGTGACTATTTTTTTCAATACCTTCTTACCTATTCACATATTTGGAAGTATTTAAGTATTTGGCTAAATTGACAAATTCTATGCTTGCTTGGATAAAACTGAACATGTCATTAAATAATTTGAGAGATTGCAGCAACTCGGAGAGTTGACAGGTTAAGAAAAACAACTTTGATTTATTTTGACTCCGTCTTCATCCACTCGTCCTCATCTTTTATGTTCCTATCAGACCGCTCTTCCTAAACCTCTCCCTAGCACTCCCTCTAGCAAGCCCTCCATCCCTCTCTTCCCCCCAGCCCCACGGAGACAACGAAAACCCCATAAAGAAGCTCACAGGCCCTTTCTTTCCCTGGCTTGGGATCACATGGACAGTCCGATTTTCAGTTCTGCCAGATCGTGGCGTGGGATGTCGCATTCGTCTGCCCACAAGCTGAGCCTCTGTTTTCTCACAAATCCAGTATGAGAACATTGACCTTGGATAGGTTTCAGCACGTTGAGGGAAGGTACTAAGACGCCGTGGACTCTGTTCCACGGTGACCGGGAGCCCCCTCCCGCTCTTCCCGGCAGGAAGCCTCGAGCGGGAACAAACAGGGCCACGTCTGCTGCTGGTGCAGCTCACGTGTTGGTGCACATGATGGACCACAAAGGGCATGGATGTCCGGGGGGGCGGGAGGCAGGGTAAGATCTCAAGTAGGCGGCGCGGGTACTTGGTGTCCGGCAGGTGATGTTTGAGCCGAGAACAGATGAGGTGACGGCACAAGCCTGGCACGCGTTTGGGGGAAGAAAGTCTCTGGCAGAGAGAACACTGGTGCCGGTGTCCTAGCAGGCGCTATTTTGTCATTAAATGGGGAGGTCACTGCGAACTCTTTCAGGGCATTCAATACACTTGTGCTGTCCCAGCAGTTTGTATTGTAACTGCTGATTTATTGAAGAAAATTCAGTAAAGTAGGACTTAGACTCGAAGAGCAAGAATGCCTTTCATCAACATCGCCAACATCCTCAATTAATTTTCCCCTAATTTACCTCACCCAGTGTCCATGGATAGGAATTTGCACTTCCCAATATCTTGAACATAAAACTGTGAATGATTCCCAGTGTGACAGGGGCCTTGTGGTAACAGTACTTACATTTGCTTTCTTTGTTTCTTCCTTCCTTTCTTTCTTCCTTCCTTCCTTCCTACCTTCCTATGTTCCTTCCTTCCTTTCTTTCTTTTTTGCTTTCTTTCTCTCTCTCCTTTCTTCTTTCTGGTGTACTGGTAGGATTAAGTCATCCATGTGTAGTTACTGCTCTTCCTCTGTCCTCTTTTGTAAATTCAATATACGCAGACTCAGTTTTTTTTATTCTTAAGCTTTTAAATTTTTGTGAGTTTTTGTACATAAAGAGTTTTAAACTCCATGTGTAGTATTTTTTTATTTGTCACGTGTCTTTTAATATTTATACTATTTGAGACAAAGGAAAATTTTACATTTCTATGACGTTAAACGTCGGCAACTCCCTTTGTGGTGTGTTTTTTCAGTTCAGCATTTAGAATGGCTTCGCCTGCCCCTCTCCCTCTGTGCTGAACCGCAGAAGGGGGTGCGTAATTGATGCCACTGTTTATGCTGCATTATGGCTCATCTGCCTACCCAAACCTTCTATCAGCTAGTTTTCCCCTTCCTCAATCCCACACCTTCAAATGGCATGGATCTGAACGCTAAGATTTAGAGAACATAGCCCATTCCTGGCCCTGAGTCTGGAGTTCATGCCTCTGGGACTGTGTCCTGGCTCCAGTCCTCCTGGACTCTCCCACCTGAGGTCTCGTCACCTCGGACCTGCATCCTGGGGACAGGGAGGCAGAGGGACCTTCCCAGAGTGTGCCTGTGGGAGGAGCCTCACCCCACAGGCTCCTTTCCTGGAGAGTGGGGACGATTGCCCCCAGATCGCCTCAGATCTCTTGAGTCTGGAGGGGCTGTGGATAAATGAGCGGTAGGACACCTTCCCCGGAGCTGGGTTCTGAAGCTCTGAGGTGCCCCCAGCACCTCTGAAACCAAATGCCTCCCACACTCGGAGGCTTGCAGATCTGACAGCATTGCTTCCAGTGTTCAGTGGTATGACAAGATGGGAGGATGCATTTTGTTTAAAATTGGCTAGAAAATAAAGTCATGGAGCGTGTCCTTATTTTGTGATTTTATTTTGACATTTTCATATTCTAAAAAGTTTTTTTCTGAATATGTATTTAAATATGCCAAGGAAGATGGCATGATTCCTTGAAAATATTGTTTAGCAACTTATAAGGAATTTAGTGCCATCTTCCAAACTATATGATTCAAAGGAGCAATGGTTCTTCTTCCTTTTCTTCTTCTTCTTCTTCCTCTTCTTCTTCTTCTTCTTCTTCTTCTTCTTCTTTTTCTTACTTAAAAGTAAACTTCTTTTCAGATTTGTTGGAAAATTAATTAATGTTAATAAGTAAGCAATTAATTATGAAAAGCCCATATCATGCTTCAAAGTTTCTTATAATAAAGTATTACCAGAGCAAACCTACTTAAAATAAATATTAATTTATATTTATTACATGTACTTTCATGTAACTTGTCATATCTGTGATACTCAAAAGCATATGCAAAGTTAATACAATTCTCGCATAAGAAGATAACTTTTAAAATAAGCACTTTTATACATAATCACTAGATTGATGTTCATAGGGAAAAAGGGATCTATTCTTCTTTTAATATTTTATTTATTTATTTGTCAGAGAGAGAGCACAAGAGGGGGGAATGGCAGGCAGGGGAGAAGCAGGCTTCCCACTGAGCAGGGAATCCAATGAGGGACTCGATCCCAGGACCCTGAGGCAAAGGCAGACACTTAACTCCCTGGACCATGCAGGCATCCCAGGAACCCATTCTCTTGAAGTGTATAGCTTGGCCATCACCATAAAGTCATCTAAAAATACAACGAAGTTTGATGTTCTGTCTGACGTGAAACAGTTTGCCAATGATTATATATTTTCTGAAATTAAAGTGATTGGATGCCTTATTTGAGGAGCATTATCTTGGATGCAGCCCTCCATGGAATATCTACATCCCCAAGTCTACGTGTTTTGTTATAATTCTCTTTTCTCCCTTGAAAAAGCAAATTGGAAATCATTTAAGCAGCATGGCTGAAAGTCACCATCCACCATGGGAACAGCTCTGTGGGCTCCATGAAGATCCTCTGCTGGCCCCAGGCGGCCTTCTCCGTCTTCATCTTGCAGGGCTGGCTTGCCGACTTTCTCTTGCACAGAGCCGTCCCTGTGAGTCTGCCCCTGCTGTTCTTTCCCTCACCTCCTCTTGCTTTCCTGGCGGTGTTCGGGGCTGGCTGGAAGCAAAGAGTCCTGTCTAACTCTCAGCTGTCAGCTTCCTGAGGCCAACACTGAAGCCCACCCCCTGTAGCCTCTGGAGGCCCAGTCACTGTCCCACGTTCCATTCCTCTGATGTGGGAACTTTAGGAACACTTCCAGGGCCATGCCTGGCTCCCAGTATCACCATCCCTGCAGGGGATGGTCCAGTCCTCAGTTCTCTCTGTGCCTAGTGCCCAGCAGGGAGAAGTCTCCATGAACGTGGGGGCAGCGGGAAGTGGGAGACGGAGCATGCATTCTCGCAGGCTCCTCCAAGACACTGGGTCTCATTCTCCTTGGCTTTTTTCTTCAGGGGTTCCTGCATAATCTCCAAATCAGTCTGGACTTTTGGAAACAAACTGCCCGTCCTCAGATTTCCCTGGAGATGAAAAAGCACAGGTCTGTTCTCCACTCTTACGGGTAAAGGTAAATGGAATACACAGTAATAAAAAAATATGGTAACATTGCAAAATAGTATCCACCCATCATGCTGTGCACCTTCTCTCATTAGGGAAGTGCACAAAGGTGAATGGAGCTCGATCTGTTTGCAGAACACCAGCTTCCGTGGAAAGCCTTCTCTCTGGAGAAGACTGTGGAGGAAGTACACACACCTGAAATGTCAGAGAAGAGGGGACACATGACGGATTTAGTAGCAATTCTGTGTTGGTATTTTCCAATTTATTTTCCTGAGTCCTCACCTGATCGAAACAATGACTAAAAGGGCTTTGCCCACAGACAAAGGAAATGACACAAAAAGGAAGTCGTATACCTCAAGTGCACGTTGTTGGTACACCTGCCCTGGACAAGTCCTGATCTGAGAATTAAAGCTCTGGCTACAAGAAGCAGAGCGTGGAGCCACTGGGAGATGCATGGCAGTCCAAGCAGTGTGATATAGGGACGTCCGTTCACGTCCGAGGAGACATAGCATCCTTTCGCCCAGGTTTGGGTAAAGGACCACAGATGGAAAAGTGAAACCACTCTAACCGTGGTGTTGGGAGTCTGCGTGGGGAGCACAGCATTGTCCCCGGTTGCAGAGTCTTCAAGAGCATTATTGTGTAGTGATGTAGGTGGGACAGATGCTGCCTTGTGTCTCCGGAAGCATAACGGGCTGACCATGAGGGCAGTGTGTTTGCTGGACATCACAAGGAGTCGCACGGCATCCTGAATCGTGCAGCAGAAATGTCTCGTGTCTGGTCTCCTTTCTCAGAACTGACAAATTAGCCTCACATGTCCAGTAGTGTTTGCATTGCAAATGCTCTCGAGTTGTTTCTTCTTGGTCTTCAAACTCCCCTGCTCCGGAGGGGCTTTCTCTCCTGTATTTGCTCATCCTGATGTTTCCCTTTGCATAAACAGCAATCCCATAATCCTGCAGATCAAAGAGCGCTGGGTTTATTGACTGACTTCCTGGTGTCAGAGGTTAGGACACACTGTCAGACACAGGGGATATTAGGAAATAAAAAGGGTTACTAATATGAAAGCGGGGGATAAAATGCAGGCACCAAAAGGGATCTTTAATGCTCTAATAATCAGCCACAGTAGATTTCATATGCAGCTCCGGCAGCCACTCCGGTAACCTGGATAAGAAAACAAATCGTTCCCAGCTCTGTGGATCAGATCAGGGAGATGCTGGCCTCTGCTCCAGCAGCCCCAGAGGCAGCAGAGGGGGGCTGGAGCAGGGGGCCCTCCATGGGCCGCTTCACAAATGAAGATTGGAAGACCGACAGGCAAGGTGACTCGCCCCGCTCACGCAGCATATAGATTGACTTAATGCACCTTCTGTGTGCCTGAGAAAAAGCGACAGCTTATCTCACGCCAAGCCTGCCCAGGAGCAGAGCGGTGGAGAATTGTTTCGCATCTACGGCGGAGGAGACCTGAATGCCCGTCTTTGCCTATTATGCTGATGTTCTTAATTAACTTGATTAGACCAAATTGGTTTGCTGCTTGAAAGTCGTCTGTTTGCTTCAAGGTGTTGAAAGGCACAAACAGGGCGGCAGAGGGTGGCACCAACCATGGACCTATTTCCAAAACCTGGAACGTTTGCAATTTAGTGTGTCTGACCATTAAAGCACCTTGCCCAGGTCCCATGGCTGTAACATCCATGCAGGCTGTGTACCCAAGACTATGTGTGTCAATGTGTGCACATTGTGTGTGCTTCTGTGTGTGTGTGATGAGGGAGGGGGGCTGGAAGGCACCTGGAAGTATTTAGTACTCTGTACCTCCTTCATGCACTCAGGAAGAGCACCTGCTAGTAGTCAATAAGGAGACTGGTACTCCCTTGGAGGAAGGAGGTTTGCTGTCCCTGGAGTAAGGACGTTTCCTGGGTCTTCACTACTCCAGACCCCCGACATAAGTTTCACACACACTCTCGGGGTGGGGGGTCTACTCTCTGTGTCGGCCACACAGAGGACTCCTGCCCTGCACATGGCCCCCAAGCAGTGCTTCCCTAGAGATCCAGCAATGAGCGACCTCCTAAGTGGTGGTGTGCATTTCCACAGGTGACGGAGCTTCTCTGTCCGAGACCTCACCATCATTGTAGTTGTGTCCTACAGGATCTTCCCCACTAAACCACGGTGTCCCCAGTGCAGAGCCCATCTTCTCTGCTCACTCCTGGGGCCCGGGACTACTCTGGCAAACACTCAGCATAGGCCAGTCCATACATTACCTGGAACTTGCTTCCTTAGTCTGTGAAACATGGGTCAGGACACAAGTGTTCCCCATCGTCCCACCGGGTCCCTCCCTTCTCCCCTCTTTCCTACTTCATCAAGGCTGAAGAATTTGCAAAGGAACCACTTACCCCAGAATTAACGCCAACTCATTGACAAGTTTGATGTGACCCACAGAGTGGTTTCTTACAAACACATTTAGCTCAGTTGTCAGGACTGTTTAAGTGAGATGTTCCATATAGGAAACTCTAAATGCCAACCATCTTTACCAAACCATGCAGTCTGGCCATGTTAGGTCTGCTCTCTGGTGGGTGGAGCTGGCCTCTTTTAAATGTGGCTAGTGTGCTCCATGTGGTCATAGCACCACTGGCCTCCATGGGCCTCTGATGGCCCCTGGCCAGTAAAGCATCTGTGTTTGCCGCCTTAAGTGGATGAATGACAGTGACTATTGTTACTGGGGTCTTGTATCCACAGGACCTCATCCAGGGCCTGATGTGGAGAAGACAGATAATTCAGTTTTTGGGTGAGTAAACAAGTTAATGAACTAGTACTCAGACTCAGTGCTCTATAAATTGTCAACATAAATGTCAACATAAAACAATAAACTAAAATTAAAAATGTCTTATTAGTACACATCACTCATATTTTGCTGAAAATAATAATTTTAGTTAATGATTGCATAACTTATGGTATAGCCTGCTGAAGTACTTAGAAGGCATTCGATATAAAGTTAATTTAAAAATATTTGTAGTAAATGGAGACAGAAAATCACCACTTGTTCCTCTCCTTCCCTTTCCTGTAACATCCCTTGTGGTTGACCTCAACATCCGAGGTCCAGCATACGTTATGCAATCTTGAGTAAGGCAAGTAGTCATGAGTTAATGTGTCATTCATCATGGAACCACTCCGATTTGTGAGAATGGTGGGAGGGTCGCAAATAAAAGACGCCACTCCTATTCCTAAAGGCACGGTTCCTACAAGTAGTTAAATCCAGAACCTCCCATAAACCCTCTTCCTACCCTGATTGCTCATGTCCACGGCTACTGAAATTGTGTGAAAATGGGCCATCTCCTGCTTTCTGAACATTTCCCTGCATCCCAGATCTGTGGCCTTCCCAGCTAGTCAGCACACTATCTCTAGATACTATAGAAGTGGGACCTAGAATGGACATCTTGGTTATTGGGAAACTGAGGCACTACCTTCAGCAGACATTTAGTGGGTTCCTGCTGCCAGGAACAGTGTGAGGACAGCACTGGGCCTGGGCTCCAAGGATACAGAGATCTTGTCCTCCAGTCTCAGAAAGAAAGGATGTTGGGGGGGGGGGTGCCTGGGTGGCTCAGTGGATTAAAGCCTCTGCCTTCGGTTCAGGTCATGATCCCAGAGTCCTGGGATCGAGCCCCGCGTCGGGCTCTCTGCTCAGCAGGGGACCTGCTTCCTCCTCTCTCTCTGTCTGCCTCTCTGCCTACTTGTGATCTCTGTCTGTCAAATAAATAAATAAAATATTTAAAAAAAAAAGAAAGGATGTTGGGTTTGCTTATCCTTGTAGAACCAGGTCCTAACCCATAATGTATCCGTACTTAATGCTAAATAAGCACTGATTAGGTAAACTTGTAAATGAAGGCAGGCAGGGGGTTGTTTTTTTACAAACACAAGCAATTTTGGCTTCTGGACATTATAAATGAGAAATAAATCTACATCTTGAGTCAGAAAGTACAGATTTGTTTTCCAAAGTTGACCAGTTTCAAGGTTGACCCCATGGTCTTATCCCTTCACTAGGTAACCATAGTCAAAAGATGGATGCACTATTTTTCTGCTGCTTGAAGACAATGAGCCAATTTGTAAATCAAGGTGACCCCATGGCTACTAGAAGTCAGAATGCAGATTCTCAAGGAAGGATGTACCAACTTCCTGTAAACTCCAAGCATGAGTGAGATGGCTCATCCCTCTCAGCAGAAACCCTGGAGAAGGGATTCAGCCTCCCTGCCTTGCTGTGACAGTGGGGCTCTTTCTAACACAGTGGTGCTGGCTAAGCAGGCCCCAGAGAGCTTCTACTTAGACGCAAGGACTTGAGGGACAAGAAAGTGATGTCATTCCAGGAGGAGACTCAGAGGAGGATTCTGGAAACACACAGCATCTGATCCTGGGAGGCCCCCAAGGAAATGAAGAAGAAAATGAAGCCAGCAAGGAGAGGGTGTCTACCCTGACTGGGGGACAGGGTGGTGAGAGTCGCTCCCACACTCCCACATGCTCAGGTCCTCAAGGTCACATCTCTCATTTAGGTGTGGGCGAGTGATCGCAACCACCAGCTATTGCAGTTTAACTGAAACAAGATGTTATTCCTTGATGAGAAGACGTTTCCACACCCTGGGTCAGGGAACTCACACACAGAAGGTGCTAACCAAGGGCATGTTTGAGTCAAGAAAAGCATGGGTGCACAGGGTCCCTGGCATCTGAGATGTCTAACCAAAGGGCTAAAGCTCTATCCAAAGTCTGGCCTGCTTGGTTGTGGACCCACTGGGTTCTTCCATCAAGGTATTCATTGTTTGCCAGTAAAGAAAGCATTGGCACCCCCCCCCCCACTGAGTGGCCATGCGCTTCCATCTGTGTGAACATGCTACAGAAATTGTCCCCAGTGGGAAAGGAGTTGCCATGAGCAGATATCTGAGTAGTTCTTCACTTTTATCACTCATCCCTATTATACAATACAGAGAAAAATCCCTTTTAAGCAAAACATTTTTTTCCTTTCCATTTTAACACTGGCAGCTTCTATCAGCTCTCAGATATAATACTAGTAAATGCTACTATAGTTAATCTTGACATTTTATGTTTAATTAAATGCAAAAATAGACTTGGTCCCTGCATGTCTTCCTTCTGGGATGGTTTTCTGGAGCTAATATGTGTAGACTTCCCAAGAGCAGGGGACTCGGTGGAAATCTGATGTTTGCTCTTGAAGTTATTGCTGAGGGACAAGGAAGGAATTTTACGTTTTCTTTTTGGTTTGTTTTATTTTAATCCATCATTTATGACAATTAATTGGTGTTATGGATTGAATGTTAGAGTTTTCCCCCAAACTCACTGGTAGAAATCCTAACCCCCAATGTGAAGGTATTTGGGGATGAGGGCCCTCGGGTTGTGATCAGATCACGAGGGTGGGGCCCTCATGAATGGGATCAGGGAGCTGGTAGAAGAGCCCACAAAGCCCCTTCCACCCATCTGCCATTTCAATGCACAGCAAGGGGACAGTCATCTACAAACAAGGAAGGAGCCCTCAGCAGACACAGCTTCTGCCACAGCCATGATCTTGGATTTCCAGGCTCCAGAGGTGTGAAAAATAAGCATCTGTTGTTTCAGCCCCAAGTCTGTGGTATTTCTACTCCAGCACTCAGGCTGATGGAGGCAGGGACATGATGAAGCTACAAAAGAATTCCGCGTGGCAGAGTGCTAATGCCACGTGAGGGGCTGCTCTGTGTGTTTGCCAACCCCACTGCCTAGGGGAGCAGCTCTGTTGCAGAAACTGGGTTCTGTTGACTTCTCTAGGTCCCCAAACCAACAGAAACTTGTAGTGAAAAACCAGACCATGGACTTTCCATACATTGATTTGTATTTCTAGAAAATGAAAAGAAACACACACACACACACACACACACACACACACACACATCTATGGACACGTACATACACATATACATATAAAGTTTGAGACTGTAAGTTATAAGATTAAAACTTCTTCAATAATGTGAATCAAAAAGAACTTTGATATTTGTTTTCTTTTCACTTAGTGAAGAAATGGGGCAAGTGAGCAACAACAGTGTTTTCATGTGGCCCTGGGAGACCAGTTCTGCCTGCTCTTTTCTGTTGGTTTCCGCCATGGAACCTCCCCTTGTGCTCAGGGACAAGCCAGAGTAGAGGGCAGGATCACAGCTTGGGTGGACATCTATGACCCTTCAGGCATCAGGTGGCTGTCCTGAGCTTTGTGGTCCTCACATGCTGTGGCTTCGGACATTAGTGGCCATGAGGCCAGATGAAGATGAACAGGAGGAAGAGTTCTGAGGGAGACCCAAGTTCTTGAAATAAAAGTCTTGAATCAGCTTTGAATAGTTGCATGAAAGTAAAAGAAATGAGAAAATGGACTTCAGGTTTTTCCTTTATATTTTTATCTAAGGGCTACAACTATTTTTTATCTAATAATAATCTTGAATTATCTATATTCTTTGTTGTTTGTCTATGCTCACTTTTTTTTGAACATACCTTGAAGAAGCTGTTAAGTATCTTCATTGTCCCAAATGAGAACATACTCAGCATTCGTCTTCCCATCCTGGGAGACAGGAGACATCCACCAAACGTCTTCTAGGAACATGGGAAAACAATGGGCGTAAATCAACAACTTTCCTAATGACATTAGCAAGTAGATTTGGACCATAAAAGTACATGAAGACAGAGAAGAAAGTGATTTAGGACATTTCACTGAAGTTTTAGAGAAAGGAACAGTAACTCCTCTTGTCTCCCCTTGAGTGTGGCTGCAATGAGTGGCATGTTCTCAAAGACTACAATATGGAAACGGGATCAGAAGTAACTTTACAGGACAGAAATCCAGCAGCAAACACGGCTCTGTCAGCTGATCAAGACGAAATGTCATGGACCCCAGATACAATATGGGGAGAATGTCACTTTACCTCTATGCTCTTCCTCCCCAAAATCGCCGTGCCCTGTCTAGCCATAAGGAAAACATTACCAAACCCAAGCTGAGGGACACTCATGCTTCTCCATGTCACTGAAAACAAGGGAAGTCTGACACCATCACAGGCCAGAGGAAGGTGTGGAGACATGAGGAGGCTGAAAGGCAAGAGGCCTCGGGGGGAGGGGGGGAGCGGTCCAGGACAGAAAAGGAACATTAGGGAAAACTGATGACGCTTGAATAAAGTGTGGGGTTCAGTTCAGAGTAATGTCGGAGTGTCAGTTCACAACATGTAAAATGTATAGTAGTGGAGGGTATAGAGGAGGAAGAACAGGGACGGGTGTGCTGTGGGGGCAGCTTTTCCACAAGTCCAGATGAATTCTAGATGTTTGTAAGAAATACTTCTTTCTCTTCCTGCAGTTCTGAGATGTGCCGTCTGGAGTCATCCTGCCCCGAGACACATCTGTTCAGGGTGTGTGGCTGTCCCTCCAAGCCGGGCTGGATCCCAAGGATTCGGACAGATCCCTTAGACACATGCAAACCACGCTGTGACGTTGGATCCCTGGGTGTTGGCACAGGAAAGACAAAGGCACCCAAGACACTCTTGCCATTGATGAAACCAAACCTTTAACGAGATTTTTCTAACATGGCATACAACGAGAAATTTCATTTTGTGCAGTCCTGGGATTCTCAACAAAAAGCTGCCATACGATGCTATTCACAAAAGGAGGAAGAGAATGAGAACATTTGCACAGAATTGGAGGTCAAAGAGAACCATTCCACTGGCAGGTGGCGGAAAGCTTACCACGAGGTATGAAATATTTCCTTTCAATCGGAGTCATTATTGTTCATTAAAATATGGGGGCGAGTGTTACAGACTGAAGCTAAATTTTACACTGTTTGTATTATTTGTATAAAGCTCTCCTCAGACATGTAACCTCGACCTGGGCATTTGCCAGAGCAAAGTCAAGGGAGCTTTTTATGAATAGAATAGAGTTTTACACCAAAGAACATTCTTTCCAGGTGAGCTATATGAAAAACCTCTTCTCTAAACACATAAGGATTAATGGATAATTAAATGTCCCTGAGCTCCAGTCTTGTCTGCTCTCCCCATCCCAAAGGTGGGTCTATTCCCCCCAAAACCCCCAATGCCTACACCCACATCAGTGGTGGACCGTAGCCGTGCTGCATGCCCGTGCCCCCAGCCTGGAGACTGCTGCCCCAGCCGGCAAGGATGTGCATATGGGGGGGGGGGGGCAACATGGGCACAGTCAGGAAGAGGAGCAAGGGGTGACCTCACCTCTGCTTTCCAAGAGCCAGGCTCCGATGGGGAGGCCCCTAGACCTGTGGGGGGCCGGCAGGAAGGCAGAACCAGAGCGTTGTCTAGACGGAGAATGTGTTAGGAAGAATTGTTCACTGGGCAAGTGGGAAGGCCCAGGAGAGCCCTCTCCATCCAGGAGCAACCTTGAGAGGCAGCCACCATCCTTGAGGCTGGGGGGAACCAACAGACAGAGCTGGATGGTTAGCATTCAGGAACCTGGGAGGAGCCCGCACAAGGTGGCCCTGGAGACCTGTGAGGGCCGGGGGGAGGCCCTGCCTGGCCAGCATGGCTGGGTTTGAGGACACCTTGGGACTGACTCAGGAAACTGGCGTCTATTGTGACTGGAACAGCTTGCCCCCGCCCAGGGGACCAAAAGAGGCTCCACTCTTGGGAAAGGGAGGCCATGAGGAATCGCAGGAAGGAGTGGCCACCCTGCTTTCCCCCAGTGCCCTCTTTCTGGGCCCATCCACAGCAACAGACTGAGCCCCCCAGGGAGGCTGGTCCAGGACACATGGACAACAAGGCCCGGCCCCAGCCCCACAGGGCAGAGCAAATGGTCACCTTCCCACCTGACACGTGGTGAGCCTCAGCAGATGCTCCAGAGAGCCGAGGCCGGTGAGCAGCCCAGACCCTCCTACAGAACCGTTCCTGCATAGGCCCAGGATGACGGACTGTGTGAAGTGAATTTTCCCCGTGGTTTGTGCTCCTGGGAGCAATGGCCTTTCACACTCTGCCTCAGCCGCCTTCTCTGTAACCCGGACCGCTGCGGTGCTTGTGACATTCCTAACCAGCGTTTCCGACAACATCTTCCAGTTCCAGGGGACAGCCTCGTCCCTGTCCTGGGGCTGACCGCAGAACTCGCTCCCAACCGTGTGACCTTCTGAGTCTATCAGGTCAGAATTGTTTTGTACACAGGTGTAGTGCACTTTTAGAAAACCTGCTGTGGGAGACGCCCATCTGCCACTTGATGGAAGGTCCTGGAGACTTCCAGCTGATTCCCCACAGATGTCCTTGGTGGGGGGACCTTCCTTCAATCATGGAGCTGGTTCTATTCACTTGCTCTGCCAAGGTGGCCCTCTGCCATAAAGCGAGCTGGATCTGAGCATGCAGGGACCACAAACAACGTCCCCATCATGATGACATTTGTCACAGAGTCTTCAGAGACACCTCTGGATAACTGAGGGCAAAGGAGAAGTTCCCATTGTCCTGCCTCTGAAAACCTCAGCCACAGCCTGGCGGGGTACCAGCCGCTTGGCTGCCCTAGCCCGGCCCAGGGTCAGAGGCTGCACAGTCACCTGAGTCAGAACCCGCCTGCCGCTGGTTCTGCCACTCCGAGGGTGGGTCAGTGTCTTGCTCCTTCATTTCCACAGGGGAGAGAAATGGCCATGGACCCAATGACAAAAGCAGCCAGTCCTCCCACTGCCATCGCAGACTGCTGCCATCTGTGACCCTTATGAACTTTGGGAAAGCGCCGAGAGGCGTTCCAGGTTGGGGGAACCTCTTTTTGTTGTGACGTCCACCCTATCATCCCAGAAGACTGGGAAGCAGGTCGCAGTCCATGACCTGGAAACCATGAATCCTAGGCACAACCAGCAAACTTGACCCGACCTAGTTAGTGGGACTGTGGTTTGCCTTTTGCTTTTTCTTACTTCCAGGACCCCTCCTAACTCAGGATGCTTTTCCCAGTGCATGGATTTGCTCCATTCAAGGAGTGTGGGGGATGGGGAAAGCAATGATTGTCCCTTTCTGTAGATGGGAAGGTTTACTTACCCTAAGTCCCACAGATGTGAGTTCAAGGGACTCTCCCCGCCCCCACCATGAGGAGGGCTCACAGAAGCTGCTCCTCTGAGCTTACTTGGTAGAGATTTGCATAAAGGGAATAAAGTTGCCCTGTCTTGGTAAAGACTTTCATCAAATATAAATCTATTGATATACATGTATATGGTACATAGGTGCACATATATCGCATGAACACCTAGATACATGCACCTACTCTGTCATTAAACTGAAATCCTAGGACCAGTTCAGTCCTGGGCCTGACCCCTTTATGTCCCCAAATATCCCAGGGCGTTGGCTGGTCTACTGGCCCAAACTCAGTGCATTAGTCAGGCCCCTGCAGAGAAATAGCATGAGAAAGATGTATATATGTGAAGACTGATTGTGAGGATTGGCTCACATGATAATGGGGGCTGACATCCTGAGACCCAAAGGGCCACATGGCAGTTTGGAGACCCAGAACTGGTGGTGTCACTCCTGTCTGAAGTCGGCAGCTGGAGACCCAGAAAAAGCCAATGTTTCAGCTTAAGTCTCAGGGCAGCCAGGGCGGAGGAGGCCCCGTCACCGTCTTTTTGTTCTATCTAGAAGTTCAACTGATTGGTTGAGGCCCACCCACATTGGGGGGAGCAATCTACTTGATTCAGTCTCCTGATGAAAATGCTAATCTCATCCAGAAGCTCCCTCATAGACCCAATGGGAATAATGTTTAACCAAATGTCTAGGCACCCCATGGACCAAGCAAACTGACATATGACATTAGCCACCACTTGTAGGAAGTAGAGTTAGTTATGGTCTAGTAGCTCTCTGCCTTGTAACAATTCCCAAGACTACTTTACACACAGAGATCAAAGAAGAGCACTGGGGGCTTTAAAACCTTGGTCAGGGTTGACCCTGACTTTGACAGGGTTGACCACACCCTATCAAGCCCTCCTGAAACCCATCCCTAACCCCTGCTTCCTTCCTTCTTCTGGCAGCTGTGGGCCCATGTTCATGCCAGCGTCTTGGCACCAGCTGGAAATATGTGTGAGGAAGAAGGCGCATGCATGCCCATCCAAGCAGCCCCAGGTAACAAGACCCTCCATTATATTTAAGATGTTATTCATGAAGACCATTGAGTAACCCCAGGACTGGCCTCCAGTGTCACACTGCTGTAAGACATGGGTGGGAAGGGAAGCTCCCATGGGGTGAGTGCAGAAAGCTTAGAACCATCTCATCCTCATCATCCTGGGTGCTCTCTGTGTCCAGGGCTGGGCTTCCTAGAAACATACACAGAGATCAGGATTCGGACACAGCTAATTTGCCTGAAGTTGAGCTCAAGGAGCAGCAGGGGAAGAACACTGACGGGGTGGCTGATGGGGTAGGAAGCTGGGTCTCATTCCCCTTGGGGTCCTCCGGTGATGTGTAAGACATCACAAAACCCAGTCTGTGTTTATCTTCCTATTGCCATTTGCATCTGTCTTTGGCTGATGGTTGGTCACTGGTTTTACCTCCCCAGCATTTCCAGAGTCATTGCAGGAGGCTTCATTGCCTGGCATGTACTTGCCCCACAAGCTGTGAGGGCACATAAGTGAGGCTGGTGGGGGTGCGGGCAGGTGCCCCTCTGCTTAGCATGTATGAGGCCACAAGGTTGAACTAGCCACTTAGGACTGTCAAGCAGATATAGTCTTTCTCCCAAGTTCAAATGTAAAAAAGAGTAACCACAGTACTTTCACTTACAATTTAAGAAATGTTTTAGCAGAACTCATGGTTTTTAGAAAGACGTGTTTGGCTCTAGGTGCAGTCCTTACTGTTTCTCAGGTGTGATAGTGGAAGCCTCACATTTTCAGTTTCACAGTTACCATCTCCTGAGTTGTGACACCCACAAATACGGGTTTGGAGCCCTGCTCCCACCATTGTTCACGGGTGGACCGCAAGCTGTTGGACAGCATGATCCTGTCCAGGCACTGCCTCTGTGGCCTAAGTTTAGCACATGAGCAGTCCCCAGTGGGCTGACATATCCTTTTGCCTTCTTCATTGCCCATCGAGGGACACTGTGGTTGCTGAGTAACAGCGTTCAGGAGCATTCATTGAGAATCCTGAAATTGGGCCCAGATCGAGTTGGCAGGACTCCTACACTACCCACCCCCCAGCCCCCGGTCAGAGCTCTGATTTCAAGGGTCCATCCCACACAATGAAGGCAGCTCTGCTTTTAGTAACATGTAATTAGTGTAACCAGAAAATTCTTAGAATTGACGTTCAAAGCTTCAAAGGGAATGCAGAGTTATTGGTAGAAGAAACTCAGCATTTTAACAGATGACCCTAAGCCAAGAGTCTATTCTTAGGGCAGCTCTTTCTGCAGCTCTGGAGACATCTCCCAGCACGTGTCATGGTGTTGACGGATCATCTGGCACCACGTCCCCTGCCCATCAACACACACCCCCAAACAGGAGGATAGTGACACTCACACATCTGAACCCAGTGGCAGGCAATGTCACATCCCACGGCTCCCGAGCCCCACCTCCATCAGTCACCTCCACATGACACATCAGGCATGGACCCTAGTCCTGACGCACCCACTCCCAGTGGTCGTTGTAAAAGGAGGTTGACTTAACAACACCTGCTTTGCCAGGAGCTGCTTTCAGCTGCTGAATGAAGATGGCCCAACCTCAGCCAAGAGGGTGTGGCAGTTCCAGTGGCCCTCTGGGCTACACCTGGACCACCTCCTCAGAGCCATGGACATGACGTAACGTCCATGGGGGTCTGATTTTCAAGACACCTTTGGTTTGTTTGTTTTCAAGCATTCTCAGCAGACAATCTGCGGTCTCCAAAAGCAAGTCTTTCTCTTGAAGGGGAGGTTCTGGGAGGCTGTGCCTGAGTGTACAAACAGGTGAGCCTTCTGGGGGCCCTCCATGGAGCAGGCAAGCATGGCGCCCAGGGACCATCCTTCCTGGGGCACAGGTGCCTGTGACATCACATCCTCCCAGGTCTGCGGTGGCTCACTGCACCATGTCATTCCTTTTATAGCTGTCGCTTTGTAGACTCTATTTATTTCAAAGATTGGTTTAAGGTAAGAGAAGGGTCTGTCATGGATACACCATGTGGTTTGCAATAAACAAAGTATTTCTGGAAGTCAGTGAGACAGGAGGTAGGGTGAGCTCTGAAAGGCACTTCCGTGAGCTGTCAGCTCAGATGAACTTATACTTTATTCCTTTCTTCTGTACACATGCATCTTTCCTGATTTTTTTTGCTTGTTTTGTCTTTAAAATAGCACAGAAAGCACTCTTCTGTTTGTCTTTCACTTCCTCTCTAATAAAGGCACATTCCTTCTTAAAGATTTTTCTGTCCCCACTCTCCATTCCTGAAAAAGACAGAAAGAATGAAATGGCCAACAGCTCAGGAGAAGTCCCAAAGTGAGTTACTGGAGAGGAGTTCCTGCAGCATTGCTGAGGGGGTACTGGGCAGAAGCCCATGCTGCCTGCACCCAGCCCCCATCCCTCCCGCAGGCTCTATAGCCCAGCACAGCCCCAGGTCTCCTGATGTCTCCAGCATCAGGTCCCTCCAATGGCCCTCTTCTGTCTCTGATCATTCTCAAGGCTTCTCTGCAAATGAGCGGTCTGCCCTTCCATGAGCAAAATCCCACAATCCATATCTTTCTTGAAAACAAACTGTAATACACACTTCGGTTTGTGTGAGGGATAAATGCGGGGTCCTCCTCACCCGTAGCTGCCAAGCTTGCATTCCGTTTCCTGATCACACACAAACTTTTCTGAGGTCTGTAAAGTGTCAGAAACAGAAGCCACGGATGTTCTAGAGGCTTACATCCCAGGACACCCCAAATCCCTGTATTTGCAAATACTTACTTGTGAATGTAATTCTCTCACTCCCCTTATTTGTAGAGTGCAGTTTTTTAAAATCAGGGGTTATGAAGTGGGGCAGGCTAATTCAGGACGGTGCTGAACACTCTGTACATTCTTGTTTGATGACAAGGTATTTGATTGGAAAAATATTAAGCACACGTATCATATAATCATAGTTATTGATTCTGGAAAACTAAGATTTTTTTAAAGGATTAAGTAACTCAAGGGACAAGTAAGTCACACCAGCACTCAGGAAACGTCTACTGCGTTGGTCAGGTTCTCTGAAGAAGTGGAGTCAATAGGAGGCTGAGAAACTCCAGGACCCACAGCTGGCAAGCTGATGGCCCTGCAAACCCAGTGGTAGAAGTTACAGTCTGAGTCCCAGTTGGAAGGTGGGAGAAGAGCAGTGTACCAGCTCTTTTAAGACCGTAAGGCAGAGAGAGAGAGAGCAATCTTCCTTATTCAGCCTCTCGGGTCTACGCATGCCTTCAGCTGATTGGGTAAGGCCCGCCCACATTGAAGAGGATCATCCTTACTCAGTTTACCATTTCAAACGCTAATCTCATGCAGAAACACTCTTATAGACATAGCAGGATAATGCCTCACTAAGAATCTGGGACCCCATGGCCCAGTCGAATTGACACGTAAGATTAACAATCACATCTATTAAGCACTTAGCTTGCTCTGAATCAGATCCTAGAGCTATAGGTTTGGCTTAATATCTGCCCTCAGAAGTAAAACACCCAAGCCCTCCTGTAGCATGATGGGACTGTGCTGGGGAGGTGGGTGTGCATGGGGAGGAGAAGAACTTTCTGGAAGGACAGGGTTTGGTTTGGACCTGTAGGATACAGGGGCAGCAGAAACAGCTAGGATGAGCCCAGCCCTCACGGCTGACCTGAGAGACTGATCTCTGCAACTGGACTACGGCCAGGCACCTGTCAGAGGACAGTGAGGTCTGATTTACATGCTGGGCTTTCCGAGGGGCTGGCGGTCTCCTGTAGAGGTGTGATATGGAGCAGTACACCACAGGAGAAGGAACCCCACAGAAATCTGCGTGGGGACAGTGTCTGCACTGGTTTGCACTCAGGAACAAAATTCACAAAGGACAAGGTGGGAACACTGAGGAGGAGGTCAGAAGGCTGAGCAGTCCAGAATCAGCATCCTGATAACTGCATGTCCCAAGAGTGCTGTCCTTTCATAGAGCTTTATGGTTCCCCAAACTGCGCATTATTCTGAAAAACCAAGGAGGAGGGAACTGAGATAAAAACAAACAAACAAACAAACAAACACTAATGTCTGATCCAATGCCACAGCCCTAAGTCATCTCCAAGTCGTTAACAAAATCAAAGGTATCTGATTCCTGACATGACGGTCAAATAGTTTAAGAGAGAGGGGCAGAAAGGAATCTCTACATTGTTCCCAAAAGGAAAAGTATCATGACGAAGTGGAAGTAACAGGAAAGCAAATGTTAACTTGATGTAGGAAAAGATGTTGAGATCACAAGAATCCTTTAGATTTGCATCAGCTGCTTTCAGAATGGCTCCTAGAAGGATCCCGAACTGTGACCGGTGTAGTGGTGGGGATTCTAACATCAGCAAAGAAGGAGGAAGGCAAGATGAGAAGGTGAAAGCAAAGTCTGCTTTGAACTTACGTGAGTGATGCTCAGGAGTCAGGAAGTATGTGTGATTACGAGTCATCTGACAGCATTACATTTCAGGGGAACCGTAGCTGTA
Organism: Mellivora capensis; assembly: GCA_004024625.1. Taxonomy (NCBI): domain Eukaryota; kingdom Metazoa; phylum Chordata; class Mammalia; order Carnivora; family Mustelidae; genus Mellivora; species Mellivora capensis. Next base: position 141 of record PISX010028918.1, on the reverse strand, counting down.
GGAGGAGACATGGTGGGTGAGTGGGTCTCTTTACACCCACCGGCAGACAGTCTGCTGGCTTTCAAGGCTGAGTGCAGGCTGCTCATGGCCAACTTGTGTTCTCTTACCTTATTCCTGCTCTTTTGGTCTAACTCTAGGAAT
>PISX010028917.1:9592-20947 GCA_004024625.1 Mellivora capensis | reverse complement strand
GCTGAGACACGGAAAGAAGGATATGAAACAATCCAAGATGAAGCTGAGAACTGTGGTCTTTCACCCCAGAATGATGAGAAGTAATAGCTAAGCTTTAAGCAAGGGGGTAACGTGATGAAATATAAATTTTTTAAAAATATATGGTAACTATGGTTGCAGTGTAGAGCAAGATTCTGGGCGGTGGAATGACAGAGAAAACAGTCCTGAAGTCGTTTCAGTATTCTAGGACAAAAATAGTGGTAACCAGACCTTGGGTGAAGGCACAGAAGAGGAGAGTTAACACACATCAGGTATGCCATTCCCATGACGAAAAGTATAGTGCAAATTACAGCTCTTTGGCTAAGAGTATTCAACATTTCTTTATTTTCATATAAAACGTATTTCTGAGATGAGTAGCTCTATAACACATCAGTGTTGTATGGTACAGCACTAGACAAGAAGTGCACATATTACTATAGTAATGTACACACAAAGGCTTCATATTTACATAATGGTCTTACCTTTACAATCCATGCCATGTTGTTCAATTAGCGACATGCAAATCATATAATTAGAGTAAGGCATGTGGAAATCCTCCGAAATTGTTTCAGATGATGGAGTTAAGTCATCAAGGTCATCCATAGAATCAATTTGCTTTTTGACCTACAAATAAATAATACTACTTCAAAATGTCCCCTAAATAGTGATAAATATACTAAGTGTAGAGAGATGATAAATACCCATATCTTTTTATAAGAGCAAAAAAAAGGTACTTTCAAAAGGACTGATTTTTATCAAAACGACCTTTATCAATAACTAGTGTTTCTGAACAACTTTTTCAAAGTAAATGTCTGGTACAACAAAGGCAGATTTTCTCTTTTTTCACTATACCTTTCCTAAAGTAATTTTTTTTACCATGGAATAATATTTGTGATAAACATGATTTATCAAAATAACATAATAAAATAAAAATTTAAAAATAAATGAAATAAAATTATATATGTGTGTGTATATATACACATACACACACACACACACACACACACACACACACACACATATATATATATACTTTTTTTTTTTTAACCTCTTCCTCTTCACTAGATGTTTTCTTTGCAGGTCTAAAAAAAAAAAAAACAATTCTTTTCAGGTAAATATTAAATACTTAAAATACAAAGAATATCTAAATCATATCTAAATTATATTATTAATTATGTTAACAAAGCATTAAATTTAGATCAAACTGACAAAAAGCAAAGGAAAATCATAATGTTACTTGCATTATTTGATACGAAGAAATATACCACATTTTTTGTTGTCATTTTCAATAAAAACAAGCTTTTACTGGCTCTAAAAACTATTTGGAAAGTGCAAGTTAAGTTCTTATATGAAAGAAAGTCTTTTTTAAAAATCATGATATTAGTGTTTTGAGGATCTACTGTGTAAATACTATGCATTATTATGAAAACTTTATATGTTTTAAGGGTATTTTAAGCCTCACAACAATCTTATAAACGTAGGTAATTATATTGGGTATTTTACACAGGAAGAAAATGAGGCACAGAAAAAAGTAACTTCCCAAAGCTGGTGCAGGTGGTCAGGAGTAGACCCAGAATTAAAATCCAGGATATGTGCCTTCAAAACACGTGTTTTACAGTATGTGATGAAAGTAATATTTAAGTGTTTTTAAGTATCTGATAGCAAATGAATCTATTACTATTCCATTTTAGCTATAATTGTAAATAATAATTCAAGAATGTTAAGCATATTTTTTAAATAAAAAGACTTCATACATAGGCAATATTGAAAATCTACTTTCAAACAACTCAAGATTTGCTTCTTCTAAAGAAGTTGATCAATGGGCATTCATATATTCACTCAACTGTTCATTCACAAACATACTTATTGAGCACACTATATATGTGTCAATGACACTGTTGGCACAGGAATCATGGCTTTTGTAATTTAGAAATTTATAAACCAAAAGTAATAATCTATGATAGATTAATAGTTTATTTTTCAATTATAAATAAAATCTTTCCCCTTCCCCCAGAATCTAAACAAATATTATGTTAATATAAGCAGATACTTCAAAGTCCCTAATAAAACCATAGCTATTCATGATACTGTCAAAGGCATTGAATATCTAAAATTATCAAGGAATGATTAGTTCTATTCAGAATGGCCTATGGTTTGTTAATTTACTATTATAAATATATTTTTAAATCAATGAATGATAGTATATGCATATTCAATTATATGAAAATACTCTAATATGGAACCAATTCTGAATAAACAACTTCTTCACACAAAAGTACATGAATAGGAGTACTAAGGACAATTACTATATAATCTTTAAAAGAATGTAATACAATCAATAAGCTTTCTAACATTTGGAAATGTGAACAAAATTAAATTAAATAACCATGTCTATCTCTATTGGATCATTTCCAGGAGCATACAAACGTACTCTAAAAGCTCCCATCTTAAAATTTAAAAATAAAGAAAATTCCTTTGAACTCCACAGTCTTTTTCAGTTATCATCCATTTCTCCATTACTTTTCCCTATAAAAATTCTCTAAGGAGGGGCGCCTGGGTGGCTCAGTGGGTTAAAGCCTCTGCTTTCGGCTCAGGTCATGATCCCAGGGTCCTGAGATCGAGCCCCGCATCGGGCTCTCTGCTCAGCGGGAGCCTACTTCCCCTCCTCTCTCTCTGCCTGCCTCTCTGCCTACTTGTGATCTCCATCTGTCAAATAAATAAATAAAATCTTAAAAAAAAAATTCTCCAAGGAGTTCTTTATACGTATTCGTTATAGTCCAGCATCCACGGTGACTATTGAAACTGCTCCTTGTCAAAGTCACTTGTCCTCATCTTAACCTTTCAAGCAGTGTATCTGATATACTTGAGTATTTCTTGTCTTTGCCTGTACCTACACTAGAGCATTTTATTTCCATAAAAAGTAATCACTTAAAATTCCTTCAGAGGGAAATAAAGAATTTATAGATTTTACCTTCCTTCATCCTGATCCATTCCACTTGAAGTGCTGTCATCATTCATTTGTAGAGGACGAGAAGTTAGAGAAGGGGCTTTCTCAAACCTTGGTGTAATCACAGATTCTTTTGATATTTGTTTTTCTTTTTCCCCTTTCCTTACTTCCTTTGTATCCAAAGCAGGATCACTATTTTTAAAAATCCAGTTAAAATATCCATTAAAAAGCCAATGTTTTCAGGTGCCTAAGTGGCTCAGTTGGTTAAGCCACTGCCTTTGGCTCAGGTCATGATCCCGGAGTCCAGGGATCAGGTCCCGTTATCAAGCTCCCAGCTCCACGGGGAGTCTGCTTCTCCCTCTGACCTTTTCCCCTCTCGTGCTCTCTCTTACTCTCTCTCTCTCTCAAATAAATACTCAACCATTCTCTTATACCATACACAAAGATAATACTCAAAATGGATAAAAGACCTGAATGTGAGGCAGGAATCTATCAAAATCCTAGAGGAGAACATAGGCAGTAACCTCTTCGACATCGGCCACAGCAACTTCTTTCAAGACAGGTCTCCAAAGACAAAGGAAACAGAAGCAAAAATGATCTTTTGGGACTTCATCAAGATCAAAACTTCTGCACAGCAAAGGAAACAGTCAACAAAACAACAAGACAACCCACGGATTGGAAGAAGATATTCGCAAATGACACTACAGATAAAGGGCTGATTTCCAAGATCTATAAAGGAACTCCAAAGCTGTGATCACCAAGACAGCATGGTACTGGCATAAAAACAGACACATAGACAAGTGGAACAGAGTAGAGAGCCCAGATATGGACCCTCAACTCTATGGTCAAATAATCTTCGACAAAGCAGGAAAAAATATGCAGGGGAAAAAAGACAGTCTCTTCAATAAATGGTGCTGGGAAAATTGGACAGCTATAAGTAGAAGAATGAAACTCGACCATTCTCTTACATCGTACACAAAGATAAACTCGAAATGGATAAAGGACTCAATGTGAGACAGGAATCCATCAGAATCCTAGAGGAGAACATAGGCAGTAACCTCTTTGATATCAGCCACAGCAACTTCTTTCAAGATATGTCTCCAAAGGCAAAGGAAACAAAAGCGAAAATGAACTTTTGGGACTTCATCAAGATCAAAAGCTTCTACACAGCAAAGGAAACAGTCAACAAAACAAAGAGGCAACACACGGAATGGGAGAAGATATTTGCAAATGACAGTACAGACAAAAGGTTGATATCCAGGATCTATAAAGAACTTCTCAAACTCAACACACACAAAACAGATAATCATATCAAAAAAATGGGCAGAAGATATGAACAGACACTTCTCCAATGAAGACATACAAATGGCTATCAGACACATGAAAAAATGTTCATCATCACTAGTCATCAGGGAGATTCAAATTAAAACCACATTGAGATACCACCTCACACCAGTTAAAATGGCCAAAATGAGCAAGCCAGGAAACAACGTGTGTTGGAGAGGATGTGGAGAAAGGGGAACCCTCTTACACTATTGGTGGGAATGCAAGCTGGTGCAGCCACTTTGGAGAACAGTGTGGAGATTCCTCAAGAAGTTAAAAATAGAGCTTCCCTATGACCCTACAATTGCACTACTGGGTATTTACCCCAAAGATACAGATGTGGTGAAAAGAAGGGCCAGCTGTACCCCAATGTTAATAGCAGCAATGGCCACGGTCGCCAAGCTGTGGAAAGAACCAAGATGCCCTTCAACGGACAAATGGATAAAGAAGATGTGGTCCATATACACGATAGAGTATTATGCCTCCATCAGAAAGGATGAATACCCAACTTTTGTAGCAACATGGATGGGACTGGAAGAGATTATGCTGAGTGAAATAAGTCAAGCAGAGAGAGTCAATTATCATATGGTTTCACTTATTTGCGGAGCATAACAAATAACATCGAAGACATGGGGAGATGGAGAGGAGAATGAAGTTAAGGGAAATTGGAGGGGGAGATGAACCATGAGAGACTATGGATGCTGAAAAACAACCTGAGGGTTGTGAAGGGGTGGAGGGTGGGAGGTTGGGGGGGAACCAGGTGGTGGGTATTATGGAGGGCACGCATTGCATGGAGCACTGGGTGTGGTGCAAAAACTATGAATTCTGTTTTGCTGAAAAGAAATAAAAAAAATTTAGATAATCAAAAATATAAAAAAGAAAAAAAATTTTAAAAAAAGAACTCCCAAACTTAACACACACAAAACAGATAATCACATCAAAAAATGGGCAGAAGACATGAACAGACACTTCTCCAAAGAAGACATACAAATGGCTAACAGACACATGAAAAAATGTTCATCTTCATTAGCCATCAGGGAGATTCAAACCAAAACCACATTGAGATACCACCTTATAGCAGTTAAAAGGGCCAAAATCAACAAGACAGTAAACAATAAGTGTTGGAGAGGATGTGGCGAAAGGGGAACCCTTTCCAAACTGTGGAAAGAGCCAAGATGCCCTTCAACAGATGAATGGATAAAAAAGATATGGTCCATATATGCAATGGAGTATTACGGCTCCATCAGGAAGGATGAGTACCCAACTTTTGTATCAGTATGGTTGGGACTGGAGGAGATTATGCTGAGTGAAATAAATCAAGCAGAGAGAGTCAATTATCATATGGTTTCACTTATTTGCGGAGCATAACAAATAACAAAGAGGACATGGGGTGATGTAGAGGAGAAGGGAGTTGAGGGAAATTGGAAGGGGAGGTGAACAATGAGAGACTATGGACTCTGAAAAACAACCTGAGGGGTTTTGAAGGGGCGGGAGGTGGGAGGTTGGGAGAGCCAGGTGGTGGGTATTGGGGAGGGCACGTATTGCACGGAGCATTGGGTGTGGTGCAAAAACAATGAATACTGTTACGCTGAAAAGCAATTTAAAAAAAAAAAGAAGAAGAAGATATGGTCCATATATACAATGGAATATTCCTCAGCCATCAAAAAGGATGAATACCAACATCTGCATCAACGTGATGGAACTGAAGGAGATTATGCTGAGTGAAACAGAGGAAGTCAAACAGAGAAAGACAATTATGACATGGTTTCACTTATTTGTGGAACATAAGGAATAGCACAGAGGACATTAGAAGGAAGGGAAAAATAAAAGGGGGAAAATCAGAGGGGGAGATGAACCATGAGAGACTATGGACTCTGGGAATCAAACTGAGGGTTTTAAAGGGGAGCGGGTGGGGGAGTTGAGTGAGCCCAATGATGGGTATTAAGTAGGGCATGTATTTCATGGAGCCCTGGGTGTTATACACAAACAACAAATCACAGAACACTACATCAAAAACTAATGATGGACTGTATGGTGACTACCATAGCATAATTTAAAAAAAAAAAAAAGGAAAAAGAAAATGCTGGGATAGAAAAATAAATAAGTAAATAAAAGTATTCCAAAATTTGCATAAAATATGACATCAAACCAAAAACTTTAAATATACTTTATTAAACAATCAGTACTTTATAGACCTAAACTCATTTTCTCAAACAGTTGCATACCACATTGTTTTACAGGGGTGAAAATTTACTTCCCTATTGACAGATACTTAGACTATCTCCAACTTTTTTATATGAAAATAATGTTATAATAAATATCCTTAACATATGTCATATTTTATATATATAACAATGTATAATAAATGTCCTTAGAGTGTGTGTGTGTGTGTGTGTGTGTTTACACAAGTCATGTTTTCCTATAGGATCTAGTCCTGGCAATGAAGCTCTTGGGATAAAGGGACAGAATATTTAAAGTTTTTGAAACACACTGCTAAATCACCCATCAGAAAGGATTTACCAATTTTATTTAACAACAGTATATAAGAATGCCCTTTTCCTCACATTTGCTAACTTTGGTTGTTAATTTTTTTTTTTTTTTTTTTTTTTGCCAGAGAGAGAGAGTACACACAAGCAGGCAGAGAGGCAGACAGAGGCAGTGAGAGAAGCAGGCTCCCTGCCGAGCAAGGAGCCCGATGTGGGACTCGATCCCAGGACTCTGGGATCATGACCTGAGCCGAAGGCAGTGGCTTAACCAACTGAGCCACCCAGGCATCCCTGGTTGTTAATTTTTTAATAAAATATTTATCACTATGATGGCAAAAAATGGTATCTCATTATTTAAATTTTTCTGATTAGCACCCAAGTTGAGATATCCTTACTAAAAAACATAAAATTTGTTAACCATGAATGTTAGCTCCAACTAGAATTTGTTTTATAGGAAAATAATAATTACCTATTATTTAAATATTGCTATAGGCTTACCCAAGAGATTCTTCATTTTCCGTAATAGGACATAGGTTGTTATCAGTGTTTCCACTCCCTATTGGATGCAGTAGTCCAGCAGCAGCAGAAGCATATATGCTTTCTAATACTGCCATTTCATCATTTTGGTGCCTCTCCGTTTCTTCAATCTTTAATGGAAGTTTGATACAAAGGATAATCGTTACTAGTTTATTCATTAAAAAGAACTTTCTTAATTAACTATACATGTTTTAAAGATTTTATTTATTTATTCATCAGAGAGAAAGAGAACACAAGCAGGAGGAAGTGCCGGCAGGGTGAGAAGGAGGCTCCCTACTGAGCCCAATGCAGGACCCCATCCCAGGACCCTGGGATCATGACCTGAGCCAAAGGCAGGCTCTTAATCAAGTGAGCCACCCAGGCATCCCAGAACATTTTTCAATAATTACATCATTTGACTCTTAGTTTGTCATAATTTTAATTGATAAAAATATTTTGTGGTTATCATTACAAGTAACTGCAATTTTGATAAATTCTGCTTCATTTCTGTTTCAATAAAAAGAGAGGAATTGGGATGCATGGGTACCTCCGTGGATAAGTATCTGCCTTCGGTTCAGGTCATGATCCAATCCAGACCTGCTTCTCCTTCTGCCAGTACCTCCCCCTGTTTGTGTGCAACCGCTCTCTCGCTATCTCTCTCCCTCTCACTCTCTCTCTGGCAAATAAATAAAATCTTTAAAATAAATAAATAAATAAATAAATAGCAGAATTTTCCAAATTTTCAAAAAGGGCTTTCTTAATTTTGTATTCACATCCATGCTTTTCTACCTAACATTCCCCACCCCACCCTATCTGATCAGCAGATAAAAAGAAATAAAAAGACAAAGACACAAAATTTGTGGTCTTCTGTCTTTACCATCTGGATTTTGCATAAACAGTCAGATTTAAAGGCTGTGACATTGTGGTGCTCCAGGAACAAACAGGAAGATTTCCTCTTTCTGGACCGAGCTACTCTTTCCCCAGCTGCCTCTTATAATTCTTTTTTCAATTGGTTCCTAGGGTTACCAGTAAAGTGACAGTGTTCATTAAAATATATTAACCAAAGTCCATCAAAACACACACACACACACACACACACAAAACCCAGAGTGAATCTGCTCTTAGTGTAGAATTTTGGGAAATGAGTAATGCTCCCCAAATTCCACATTCAGTAACCATAAAATTTTACAGCTAGAGGGTATAAAATTAATTATCAACTTTAATCCCATTTTCTACTGATGATAGAAGTAAAACCCAAAAAGTTAATGATTTGTCCAAAGTTCCTAAAGTGGCACTACCTAGCATTTTATGGCACCAAAATAAATGATATCATTCTTTAATGCCGAATCAGATAAGCTACCAAATTCATTTAATTAATCAGATACATTAAAAGTGTGACAATGGCACAGTAATTTAATACCTTAATTGGGGACGAGGTGCTTAGCTACTTTTTCTTTTAAAGAAGGATATCTCTATATTTTTGTCTATTTTTTAAAATTCAATTCATGGGACGCCTGGGTGGATCAGTTGGTTAAGCCGCTGCCTTCGGCTCAGGTCATGATCCCAGCCTTCGGCTCAGGTCATGATCCCAGCGTCCTGGGATCGAGTCCCACATCGGGCTCCTTGCTCGGCAGGGAGCCTGCTTCTCCCTCTGCCTCTGCCTGCCACTCTGTCTGCCTGTGCTCGCTCTCTCTCTCCCTCTCTCTGACAAATAAATAAATTTTTAAAAAAAATTTTTTTAAAAATTAAATAAAATTCAATTCACCTCAAAAGTCAGTTTTCTCCCTTCTAGTTAAATACTGAAGGTTTGTTGAAGGTTTATGCTACCTACATTGTAAAAATCATACATGTCAAAATGGACCATACTTTATTAAACATAATATGAAGGTTTGGCTCAACAGAAACTTGTGAAAATGGTGATTAAAAAGAAAAAAAATGTGGAGAGGGCGCCTGGGTGGCTCAGTCAGTGGGCCTCTGACTCTTCATTTTGGCTTAGGTCATGATCTCGGAGTCATGGGATGGAGTCCTGCATCAGGTTCCATGCTCAGTAGAAGTCTGCTTCTCTCCCTCCCTCTCTCTCCCTTTGCCCCTCCCCCTGCTCATGCTCTCTCTCTAAATAAATAAATAAATCTTAAAAGAGTGTCTGTTTAGGGGTGCAGGGGTGGCTCAGTGTGTTAAGCAGCTGCCTTTGGCTTAGGTCATGATCCCAGCGGTCCTGGGATCGAGCCTCACATCAGGCTCCCTGCTCAGAAGAGAACCCATTTCTCCCTCTCCCTCTGCCTGCTGCTCTGCCTACTTGTGGTCTCTTTCTATCTCTCTGTCAAATAATTAAATTTTTAAAAAAGCTTTTAAAAAAGAATCTGTTTTAAAAACATGTGGAGAAAAAAAGTGATCATACAAATATTTGTTATTAAAAATATCTCAAAGTGATCGTGTTGGAATTCTACGTTCCAAGAGTGAGTGAAGCAGAGAAGACTGAAACAATAAAATGAAGCAATAAACAGATTTGTTTAGCTGAAATATTTGTTTATTTCCTCTTTCCTGGTCCTTGTTTCTTTCCCATTTTATTGTTGATGTAAGTTCAATTTATATTTAAGCCAATAGATAAAAATAAAAACCCTAGAAATGGGACACCTGGGTGGCTCAGTGGTTAAGCATCTGCCTTTGGCTCAGGCTATGATCCCAGGGTCCTGGGATGGAGCTCCAGGTCAGGTTCCTTGCTCAGGAGAGTCTGCTTCTCCCTCTCTCTCTCCCTCGGCCTCTTCCCGACTCATGCTCTCACGCGCACACACATGCTCTCTCTCTCTCTCTCAAATAAGTTAATCTTAAGAAAAAAATCTAGAAATTATTATATATTTTTAAAAAATGTATTTATTTGGGAAAGAGATCATAAGGAGGAAGGGCAGAGGGAGAAGGAGAGAGAAACTAAAGCAGATTCCACGCTGAGCTAAGTGCCCAAGGCTGGGCTTGATCTCACGACCCTGAGATCACAACCCAAGCTAGAAACAAGAGTCGGATGCTTGACTGTGCCACCTGGGCGCCCCAAGATAAGTATTTTTGTAAGCAATTTTCTTTACGTTTTTTTGGTTCATGAAGTCACACGGTACATAGCTAAATTAGTTTTCCAGTTCATATGCCACTTGGGAGACGGACAGAGAAACTTAAGGAAAACAAATCATAAGAATGTTTTTCCTGCACTCCTACCATTTAGACAGCAGAAATAATCTATTTCTGAACACAATTACATATTTAAACAACCCCATTTGATATACAAACCTTTTCATAACTGGAAAATCAAAATGGCTCAGATCATTGATAAAGAAAAGAACAAAAGAGCAGCTCAAAGTGAACCTCTACCTCTTTTTGAAGCTGAACGTTTTCCCGTTCCAAAGACAGGAACTCTATCTGCAACGTACCTATCTCATTCTTAAACTTTTTCACATCTTGCTGTAAATCTTCCTTTAGATACACTTCTGATGTTCTGTAACTACATGATGGAGAACTCCCATTTTCTAATTCGGGATCCGTACTTCTATAGTTATTAGTACTGTCTTTAGCTGCATATAATGGCTTCTGGAATAAGTCTTTTGTTTTCTTCTAAGTGTTTGTAACACCAAAAATATTGTGCCTTTTTATTTGACTCTTTTGTCTCATCTCACTGAAGCAGGCAAGCCAAGAATCAAAACGGCTTCCTGGATTACTAGATTGAGGTATAAATCCAATGTCTAATTTACAATCAGTGCTAGTTTGGTTTATACTTTTTGCCATTTGCATGTCAAACTCTTGGTCTTCTTTCACTTCAAACGTAACCCATGGGTTCCTTACTTTTTTATTTTCTCTATCACTATCAAAACTCTCATTTTTGTTAAAAATATGCTCAAAGTCTGATTTGTTATCATTTTCAGAGTCTGATTTATTTTCACTTAAGGAAAGATCAGAAGATGACTGGCAACTATGATCCGAGGATGAATGAGAAAGAACGACATTTTCGAGTCTAGACTCTTTCTGTTCAGGTAATGCCTGAAGTGCGACAAAGACAGGCACTGCAAATGCATCTTTTTTCTC
>PISX010028916.1:0-20843 GCA_004024625.1 Mellivora capensis | reverse complement strand
AGACTGCCTGGAGGATTTTGACATAGGATGTGGCTATGAGCCCTAGGTCCAACACCATCACTGAAAGGGCCACAGAGATTCCATATACTCTGTTAACGAAGGTGTTGGCACTGGCCAACTTCACCACAGCCATGTGCTCACAGTAGGCATGGTTGATGACATATTTAGTGTAATATGGTAGCCTTTTAATAAGAAGAGGGCCTGGCAAAACCATAAAAATAGCTCGGGTCATACCAGCAAGACCCATTTTAATGATCATTGGTGTTGTCAGGATGGTTGTATAACGCAGTGGGATACAAATAGCTACATAGCGGTCAAACGCCATGTTAACCAAGAGGGCTGACTCCACTATGCAGAGTGTGTGAATGCAATATAACTGTATAAGGCACAAATCAAAGTCAATCCAATGTGCATCCAACCAGAAGATACCAAGCATCTTGGGGGCTGTGGAAGAGGCAAGAGCCATGTCATTCACTGCCAGCATACAAAGGAAGAAATACATAGGCTGGTGGAGGCTTGGTTCTAGTTTGACGGTGATGATTATTACGCTGTTCCCCAGTAGGGCCAGAGCAAACAGGAGGAAGACAGGGATGCCAATCCAGCAGTGAAAAGCTTGCAAACCAGGAATACCAATCAGGAAAAAAGATGAGATGTAGTGATGTGTAGCATTGTCTGCCATGTTAAAACTGGAAAGTTTGCAAACTTGGATGCAAATTAGACAGGCTAGTTCCCTATGGACAAAAATCAGGTTGACAGAATGATTGATTCACTATATGGAGACTCCGAGCATACTAAAATAGCCTATCTAAAGGGCTGACTCTTCCCTGAAACTTCTGGAAGCTGCTGGGTCAATCACTTCACTATTATGAACCCCAGGATCTTCATTTGCAAATAAAAAGTTTGAATCAAGTTCTTTTTAAATTTTCTCTTCTCTGTTCAGTCTTATTCTTGTCTACACTTTCATTTTTATTATCTACCAAGTATAAAGGTTGTGATAAAATTTCTGTTTCTTTGTGCCTAGGAGTTTTCTGAATTGTGTGATATCAACTTTGCCTTAAGAAAGGCAAAGGCCACTCCTATCAGGGAATTCTCGATGAAGTGTAGAAATACTTGCAGGCATACACAAACACACAGGTGCATGCATGCATATATATAATAATTTGTAGGTTATATAAAAGGCAATTATAATCTTAACAACATGATAGTCTACAGACAAATAGTCAGGAATGCAGACTAAGAGAATAAGAAATCCAAGCAGCTTAAATATAACCAAAATTCTTGTGAACATTAAAAATAATATACCCATGGCAAATGCTTTCTTATTTGAGAAAAGATCTTAAAGATAATCAGAAGGACAGGTTATTAGAAGCATGTCTCAAAAGTGAGGAATATCAGCTGAAAACAGTAGAAAAACACGAATCTGCCATAGAGTTTTAAATTATTATTCTCCGGAAAACAAGGTTTTTTTCCAATGGCTATATCTCCACAACTTTTTATTTAATTCAAAAGCAAGTACCTATATGACTACATTTATCAATCCATCCAATTTTATTAATTAAGTGTATACTATGCTTCAAGTAATAAGGAAAAACTGGTTTTGTTTTGTTTTTTTGTGTTTTTTTTTTGAGCCATCCAAGGAAAGTTAACTTTATTCAACATCTCATCAAGTTACCATACACAATTTTTAAAAAGATTTTATTTATTTATTTGAGAGAATGAGAGAGAGAGCACAAGAAAGGGAGAGTCAGAGGGAGAAGTAGACTCCCTTCTAAGCAGGGAACCCTATATAGGACTCAATCCCAGGACTCCAGGATCATGACCTGAGCTAAAAGCAGTTCCTTAACAAAATGAGCCACCCAGACACCCACCATACACAAATTTAAAAAAGATTTACATGAAAGTTAATTTAACATTTTAAATGATGGGGAAAGTTGTAAAGAAGTTACTTGCCCTCAGAATTTTTTTTTTTGGAAAATTTTATTTCTTCATCCTTTCAGATAATTGAAACATTCTTATCAGCACACATTTTCTGCTAATGGGAATAATGCAAGTTCATTTGGTATTCTGCCTCTGACTCCTAGCCTTGATCCTAGCTTTGCAACCACCATTGCCTAATGGTAATGAAGAGCAAAACAACTTCCATCCAGTCCCCCAGGTTTCAGTGCCACAAGCATCGTCTCATGATCCTTCACTGATCTGGTCCTTTTGTTCTAGTAATGGCCATCAAAACTTTTGAGGATAAAATTTCCTCCTAATATCATAATTCTGGAATGCACACCCCAGTCTTCATAACACGCTTTTTTAAAATTTGTAATTGTTCCCAATATCTACTCCTAAACTCAACTGATATGAAAGTTCAATAAATATTAATAAATATTCCTACTGACAATACTTCTTTGAATGTCCACATAATATCTGTGAGGGAAAAACTTTCTGGTTATAATATGCATATTGTTCTTTTAAGCATATGCTACTCTGGACCTATGTGAGTAAATATCTGAGGTGTTTCCTTATAAGAAAGTGAGAATACAAGTTTGAGTTAATCATTATAAATATTTCAGGAGAATTCAGAATTTAAACATTATCCCAAATACAAAGGGCCAGAGTTAGGTTAGGGATTGCCACATTGTATGCAAGTCCCATAACCTCAGGTAGAATGGTATATAGATACAGGTATAGATATAAATATAGATCATACTTGATGAAAGATATCAAACAAGCAGGAATTTTAGCAAACCCAAAAATGGGGAAAATATGAAGAAAGCCACACTTAGGCATATCATAACCAAAGTACTGAAAATCAATGATAAGTATGATTGGAACATTCATTTTAAGGAACAACAATAAAAATGATGGCTGTTTTCTCATCAGAATCAATAAACTTCAGAAGATAACAAAACCATATATTTGAAGAAAAAACTTGACAATCTGAGATTCTACATGCAGAAAAAATATCTTTCAAAAATGGGAGCATAAGAACTTGGGGAAAGAAACTTCTAGTATTGAACGTCTAAACTATAAAAGATTTTTAAGTTTAATATAAAGAGTACTTTATATTTTTTCCATGTTCCATGTTTTTTCTCATTTTGGGAAAACCAAAAATTCAAGAGGATGTTGTCAGAGAACTAGGTATGCAGCAAGTAAATAATACACCTAGAAACATAAACATGATTTCTAGGTAGAGAAAAATTACATAGAACAAAATGTAAGCTTAATTGCTTTGTGATACATAATACTTACTAACAAAAGTACGTCTATAGACATCAGTAAATGTACTTTATAAGATATTACTAAGAGGTGCCTGGGTGGTTCAATCAGTTAAGTGTCTGCCTTTGGCTTGGGTTATGATCCCAGGGCCTTGGGATTGAGCCTCAAGTAGGGTTCCTTGATCAGCAGGGGGCCTACTTCTCCCTCTTCCTCTGCCCCTGCCCCCACCCCCACCCCAGCTCTGCTCTCTTTGTCTCTCTCTCTCTCTCTCTCTCTCTCTCTCAATCTCTGTCAAATAAGTACATAAAATCTTTTTTTTTTTTAAGAGGAAATACTAAGAGAAAGATTTTAAGTAGCTTCAGTTTATAGAGGGACCAGGCTCCCTTAAGGGCACTAGAATGTGTAACAAAAGGAGCTATAAGTGAAACAACTCAAAGAGCAGAGCAGCCTATTTTGAATGAAGTCAATAAGGTCATTCATTACCTTATATTTAGCAGACAGACTGCCCTGGAAGTCAGAAAGCCTGCCCACACCCTCTGGCTTCCGTTAGCTCTGTTTTTGCATCTGTTTCTGAAACATACAGATACAATGTTCCTTCTGCCACCTGGACTTTAGCAATTTTACCTGCATCTGAGTTAGTTAGCAGAATCCTTTGCTGGCAACCTGCCACTTGAGAGAGCATGGTTCCAGGAGAGAATGCAATATTTTCTATGTGATCTGTTTTATTATATATAACATGTTTATACCATGTCTTAAATAATCTCACTTCAAGATATCCCACTCAATATTCGCTATTTGCTTCAAAGCCTCCCTACCATCTGCCTGTATCTCATTTGCTGGCAATAGCAGTCACACAGTCATTTAAACTAAAAATCTCAGAGTTATCCTTGACCCATTGCCCTTTATAACCTTAACAGTACAGTTGAGCAGACATTACATCTTACTGAATTTAATTATTTGATATCCATCAGATACAGCATATGTCATTCATCCCCATTTCCTTTAGCTGTGATATGCATTCCCTCCCATGTAGTCTGTGGCATAGTCTCCTAATTATCTCTTCTGTTTCTTTTTTTTCTTATAAAGTCCACTTCCTCACATTATCAGCTTTCAAAAATCAGATATGATTATTTAGCTTAAAATCTTATCACTGACAGCATTGTTGTTCAAACCAAAATTGTTAATTCACTCTGCAAGATTTTCTTCCCTTTCTCACGCTCCCAGACTTGCCACTACTTCCTTCAGTGTGCTCCAGAACTTCTAGCAGTTCTGGGATCATGTTATATGTTCTGTTTTGTTTTGTTTTGTTTTAATGACTTTAAACTGACTCTACCTTTGGACTTGATTAATTTTTCCCTTATTGGCTTAATAAACTTTTATCTATCTTTTTAATTCCTGATGAACATTTTTTGATTCTCTAAAGCATCCGTTGTCTACTTCAACTATTGATGACCCCTCCTATGCAATAGTCCCATATCTTTCACACACACTGATGATCACAAATATTACATCTTGTGGTAGCTATTCCTTTATTTGTCCTAAGTACTCCACTATCAGTATGAGACATGAAATAAAAAGACCATATATTAAGGCCTCTGTGTCTCCTGTATTTTGCTCACTTTTGGTACAGAGGAAGCAACTAAACTGTCAATGATTTAATATTAACTGAGATACTCTTTCTGCCAGATAATGTCATATTACAATAGCATAAAGGTGGTTTTGAATCATGAGAGCACCTTATGTTCTATGTTGGCAAATGGGGAAGGTGGTGGTTCTGGGCTCCCTAAATATCTCATCATCAACAAAGACATTCTTCCTCCAGCTTAATCAAAGATTACATTCTCTTAATTTTCATCAATACTGCGTTTCCTTTCAAAAAGCAATGCAGTGTAGAAGTATAACATCATGTCCAGAGGACAGCTATGTGCTGAATCCTAAATGGGTACAGAGGGAATTATTTTGAGACATGGAAAACAGCATTTCATGGCTATGTTTTTGAGTGACAGACATAAGTCCAAACCATCCTTATTTCTGTTCATAAAGGAATATGGTAATACATATGTTATTCTATATTTGGCTTTCTATTTTTCCAGAAGCTATTATTACTCCAAATTTTGCTACAATTCAAGGAAGAAGTCAAGTATATTAAAATAGTAGAGAGCAACAATTTATGTGTGCCAAATATATATTTTCAGCCCCTTAAACTTTTGGGGGTTGGGGGGCTTGAGGAAAAGACTTGGGTGTATTTTGAAAAATAAAGCCAATTTATTTTTCCCAAAAAGAAAAAAAGACATAGAAAAGAAAAAAAGACATAGAAAAGAAAGAAAACTTAACTCATATCTGCAGCTTCAGCTTCATCCCATAAAATTTACCCCATTTTCCATCTTAAAAAAAAAAAAAGACAGGCAAAGAAGTAAGGAAAAAGAAAAAGCTCTTTCTTACATAGATGCTTCTCTTAAATCGTCATAATCTGGAGTTCAGGAGCCTCTCCCCTTGCACTGGTAATTTTCATTTCACTGCACTTTCATACTTCCCACTTCAAACACTCTTCATCAGCAGCTTTGACATCTACAAATAGATCTTACCCATATTCATTGAAAACTTTGCCATATGGCTCGTACTTTACATTTCCACCTACATTGTTGCTATATTAATTGATGACTTTGAAATATGTATATTTAGATCCTTTCTAACCCACTGGCCATTCATCATTCCCACTTTCCTTCCTCCAAAGATGAATTCACTACATTATACATCATCCCACACACATTTATCATCTATAACTGTTGCTTCTTTGAAAACCTAAATTCCAAAAAATTGCATCACGGGTATAGCATTTCACGTTCTTTTCCCATACTCTAACACCCAGCATTATTAATCCCTTCTCTCTAGATGAACAGATTTTGTGGAGCATCATTTCAAACTTTTACTCATTAGCATACCTAAGTATCTTATTCCATTTGTTTTTGTAGGGACCAAGGATAGGCTGCCCCAAGACGGTCCACTTTAACATGAAGGTTACTTTGAGCTGAAGGCTATCAAGACCCTACTGGCTCAATAGAAACTTTTGTCCCTCCTTTAAGTACATTGAATAATCCAAATCGGGAGTCTTTCCCAGAATAAAGGTAATTAGCAGAGATAATCTCAGTGACCCATCTATACTGTCTGGCAAACATCTCATTACCAAACATCTGCTCTTCTTTCCACCCTTGGAACTGCATTTTTTCCCTCTGCAGTCCACCTTCTCTTTTAGTTCAGGATGCCATATAGACTTCATTTTACCTCACTATCTTTGGAATTCCCAGGTCTGTGTGGATTCTCTATATGCACACTATTACATCTGTTTTTTTCCTGTTATTCTGTCTCAGGTCAATTTGATAATTGGTCCTGCTAGAAGGACTTTTGAAAGGAGACAGGAAACCTTCCTCTAGGACACTTTCTTTTTCTTCTATTTTTCAGCTATTCCACATTATCTCCTATGTGTTATAGGAGCACAGTATAGCAGTACTGGGGGAAATCATAGCTGCAGGGATTAGTCTTACTTCAACCCTTTCTGTTTTTCAAACTCTAAAATGTGGGTAATAAAAATATGGTTCATTTTATTGTGCAGTTTTTAACCTCTGAGAATAATTCTTTCCTTCTCCAGTACCAAGTCACATTACTCAAATATTCATATGTCTCTTATAAACATATATTGTCATTTCTCTACCTAGAAATAGTCTTTTCTAACTTGACTGCCATCTGATTGATCTATAATAATACCTCATATAATAACATGAATTGTTGTTTTCTGCAAATTTTCAGATGATGGTTTTCCATTGCAGTGTCCAGATAAAGTCACTTATTCAGGAATGGTTAAAATGTATGACAGCAGTGATTCTGGGGACATTGTGGCCTTTGTGGACTGAGATGGTAGCCATGGCTGCCTTATAATGGGATATTATGATGTTCAAGGGTCTCATCAGGTTTAGGAAAGCCCAGAAGTCCTTTGATTATATCCACAGGAGACATGAAGATGGAAGGTAAACAAGAAAGGCCAGAATTACGCAGAGACATAACACTGGAGCATCCATAGTACACCGTGACTCCCCAGAGTTTGTGGATAAAGCTCATCTGTTTCTATTTGGGGAAATACTGTTTTTAGAGACAGACCTATGGTACCCAGTGTCACTGGACTGTTAATCTTCCCACAGAGAATGTTGCAAGAAGATAAATGAGAAAGAGTTTAGTGTAGACAGACAGTCTGGTGATTCCTATTGAGCTCAGGAAATAATAAGGCCTGAATAAATAGTAATTCATGCTATTTCAAGATCCCCGTTTTATTATACTTTTCCCTTGTGCCATTTTACTGTGACCCAATGTGCATACGTGGTTACTTTGTATTTCTTCTCACCAGGTTGATGGGGGTTCATATGTACTCACAGATTCATGTGTATTCTCTATCCTCCTGTCAGTAATTCATATGTTATATTTCTTACTGCTCTGGATTTTAAGTCTCTGATATTTTCTAAAATGTTAAATAAGTGATACTGCAAGTTTTCATATATTTCAGACACTGCATTTCTTTTATAACTAATATGTCTGAGTGTCCTCATATATGCTGGAGAGACACTTTTATGTCATTTGTGCCTTTTCACTCACATAAAGTAGTTGATTTAAATGATTGATTATTTTTATTCAGTATGGTTTTATTCATACAGTATGGAGGTTCATCATAAAGTTAAAAACTTGATTTTGAGTTTTTCTTGTTGACTTGAAGGTGCTTCTTGTATATTCTAACCTAAAACTAATGCTAAATTCTACCAGTGGCTTCTGCCTTGGTCTTATCTGTTAATAGTCTCCATGAGGAAAAAAAAAATTCTCCATATTGATGTAAAGTCATCCAAATTTTGCCTATTTTTAATTGTTGCTTTTAACATTTTTAACATTTTTTAACATTTTAACATTTTCCCCACCTTTTCCCTTGGATTTTAATCCCACAGATCTATTTTCTGGACTCATTTCCTGCCCAAGCTCTGAAAATCTAGAATAACGACCCTGTACCTATGTGTTGGCCACTCACCTTCCTTCCTTTTCCCCTTGGTTTCTGAGTGATGTCTCACTCTTGGCTTTTTCCAGCCTGGTCCATCTCAACCTCTAAACACTAGTTTTAACATTTTCCTTAAAAATGAACACAGTTCATTCTTTCTTTCCCTTTCTTTCCTATTAGAGAGCCAGTGCCATTAACTTCAAAATGACCTTGAAATTGCTTAGAAGTAATCATCTTTCATATTTTCCACAACATTCGTTTCCATATCATCTTGTCCATCAATCCAGCTCTGGTTATCCCTCCTGGGAATAATGTGAATGTTCCCTGAAATGAAAAATTATGGGTCTTGGGCCATGTTAGTAAATTTTAGTGCAAGAAAATAATCAACAAAACTAAAAGACAACCTATGGAATGGGAAAATACCTTTGTAAATGGCATATCTGATAAGGGGTTAATATCCAAAGTACATAAAGAACATATCACACACAACACCCTAAAAACAAATAATCCAGTTAAAAAAATAAGCAGAAGACACGAATAGACATTTTTCCAAAGAAAACATACAGATGCATGGGAAGATGCTCATCACTCATCATCAGGGAAATACAAATCAAAACCATATGAGACACCACCTCGCACCAGTTGGAAAGGCTAAAAGTAACAACACAGGAAACAACAGATGTTGACAAGAATGTGGAGAAAAGGGAACCCTCTTATACTACTGGTGAGAATGCAATCTGCTGCAGCCACTCTGAAAGACAGTATGGAGGTTCGTCATGAAGTTTAAAATAGAGCTACCCTACAACCTAGCAATGACACTACTAGATATTTACCCAAAGGATACAAAAATACTGATTTAAAGTGGCACATGTATCCTGGTGTTTCTAGCAGCTTCATCAACAATAGCCATACTATGGAAAGAGCCCAAATGCCCATCAACTGATGAATGGGTAAAGAAGAATGATTTACACACACACACACACACACACACACACACACTGGAATATTACTCAGACATCAAAAAGAATGAAATCTTGCCATTTTTGCAATGACTTAGATGTAACTAGAGTGTATTATGCTAAGTAAAACAAGTCAGTCAGAGAAAGATAAATACTATATGATTTCACTCATATATAAAATTTAAGAAACAAAAGAGATGGACATAGAGGAAAGGGGAAAAGAAAGGTAGGCAAACTGTATGAGACTCTTAACTATAGAGAACAAATTGAAGATTGATGGAGGGGTGGTGGGGGGGAGGGGGTAACAGGGTGATGGGTATTAAAAAGGACACTTATTGTCATGAGCACAGTAAGTAGTGAGTCACTAAATTCTACTCTTGAAACCAATATTACACTATATGTTAATAAACTAGAATTTAAATAAAAACTTGAAGAAAAAAAAGAAAACATACCATATGTACTTCAGTTGCATAAAGCAGTAATTTCTAGCTTATTTAAGTAAAAGGACGTGTTTTGGGCAAGCTTTTTATCTACTTGTATAAGGATAATTTTGCTTTTAGCAATTGTATATTGAAAAAATGCATTATGAAAAATATAGTTGTCACAAAGTAATATTGAATAAATTGCACATTATTAAACATAGAATATATATACTCTGAAAAACACATATACACATGTAAAATTTTATTTGAGTAATCTACAAAAGATTCTTGGTAAATGCTTGAACTTATACATTGTTTTCAGTGAGTTCATGGCTCTCCAGGAATCAGAACCCCACAGGTTGGGAACCACTGATATAATGGATTTTTTTTTTTTTTGTCTTCTTTTGTCTGCTTTCATCATCCTCCAAATATTCCTTTTCTACTTCTACTTAATTATTAATAAATCTATTCTGGCAATATAATAAATAGATACATAGATAGATGATAGATAGATAGATAGATAAAGAATTTTTATTATGAAATAAAAGTGATAGCCTAATTTTATGCCCATAGTACTAACATCATTTTGAACAAATGATATGTGGTTTTAGGAAATTAAGATATTCTGTGACAATTATCACTCTAACTGAAAGAAGTTGGTCTTGATCATAATACTAAATCTGAGTTTGGTTTCACATAAGTTACCATGTAATTCTACCAGGTTATGTTGCCAGTCTCAAGGAGCTAGAATTTTTCTTCATAGTAATTTAGACCACAACCAGCTTGCTCCAAAGAGTTCACATGGAGAAATAACTTTAGCTAATGAAACAGGGGTTAAAGTTTGCCTCAAAAGGCCTGTGAGCTAATCTAAATACTCTGTGGTATTTAACATGACACAAAATCTTGTCTCTATTTTTAAAGCTATTCATTTCACCAGTGTTCATTTGCCACAGTTACGGTGTTAGATACTTTAGAGCTCAAAGAGAAAAGCTTGGTCATCTCTCCACAAATTATTTCCTAAACTTAAAGTTAAGCTCACTTTATTGAGATATCCAATGGAGAATGTTTAATCATAAATTCATTCAGCCAAGATTTAGTGATGTTTAAAAGTGTTTCTGTAATGTCCTAAAGCCTTATTCTGATTTTTTTTTTCTGTTCTTCTGTTTTGTCATCATGGAAATATTGAGCAACTCCAAGAAAAAAAAAAGCGAGCTTTAGAGTTTATTTAATTCAAACATTTAGTTAAAGTTTTGGGAAATATTTAATATGCAACTTTTAAGATAAAGAGTACATCTTGACGATTGTTATAACATTAATAAATATTAGCTAATGACTTCAAAGGTATACAAATTACAGGACAGTATGCATTTTAAGAACTCCCCATCTAACCTAAATAAGAGATTTCACTGTTCATATGTGTGATATTTATCCCCAAAAATCTTTTGCTAACTTATATTATTTATTAAAGCATATGCAATTCTCTGTATCTTAACAACTTCAGCAACACTGGATTCTGGTAACCATGTTTTATTTTTCCAGTTGTATACCAAATATGAAGTTGTATTTGACCTCTTATTCTAAATTTTGTGATATATTTAATTTTAAATGAGATTGAGCATATTTTAATTTCTTTTTTTAAATTTTATTTATTTATCTGATAGAGAGAGACACAGTGAGAGAGGGAACACAAGCAGGGGGAGTGGGAGAGAGAGAAGCAGACTCCCCACCAAGCAAGGAGCCTGATGTAGGGCTTAATCCCAGGACCCCAGGATCATGACCTGAATCTAAGGCAGATGCTTAACAACTGAGCAACCCAGGCGTACTGACAATTTAAATTCTATATTGTTTTTATTGGTTTATATTGTTTTTTTGTCATATTGATTTGCAATATATTTTGCCTGAGTAAACTAATTTTGTCATGTGTTGAATTACAAATGCTTAAGAGTTCGATATTTCTTACTGTTTTTATGTATCTCTATATGTGTATGTGTGTTTGTATCAAATTACTGATTTTCATTTTATGAACTCATTTTCTGTTGGTATCTGGAACCAATAGCTTATTTAAAAGTATTTTTTAAAAGAGCAGTTTTTCCTTAAGTTTACAGTTTTAGTTTTATATGTATGATATTGGTATAAATATAAATAATTTTGGAATATTGTAACAACTGTGTTTGTGTTAAGAAATTAGGCATAGGGCAGGGGGATGGGGTAAATAGGTGATGGGCATAGTGTGGTGAGCACCCAGTTTGTATGGGTGATGTATCACTAAATTCTACCCCTGAAACTCAAGTTGCACTGTATGTTAGCTAACTGAAATTTAAATAAAAACTTGAAATAAAAAGAAATTAGGCATATATTTATCTCTAAAATTGCTAAATGATTATTAAATAATCCCTATTTTCTTAAAGAATTTAAATGGCCCTAAAAATTCATTAAATGTATTCATTTTTTCTATATAT
Source organism: Mellivora capensis (assembly GCA_004024625.1). Taxonomy (NCBI): domain Eukaryota; kingdom Metazoa; phylum Chordata; class Mammalia; order Carnivora; family Mustelidae; genus Mellivora; species Mellivora capensis. The sequence continues at coordinate 8,767 of PISX010028916.1, read as the reverse complement.
CTACTGTTAGTTCTGTACTTAAGATTCTGTAATATTGAGATTTGTGGGTTTGGGTGTTCCTTTTTCTTATATCTTATTGTACAAAATATTGTTGGTTTATATGTATTTTATTAATTTCAGAAACTACTCCCAAGCTTTACTTGAAATGTATTTTTTAAAGATTTATTTATTTATTTATTTATTTAAGAGAGTCTCCCTCTAAACCTGGCAAAGAGGCAGAGGAAGAGAAAGAAAAAGAATCTTCAAGTAGACTCTCCACTTAGAGGGGAGTCTAATGTAGGGCTCAATCCCAGGACCCTGAGATCATGACCTGGGCTAAAATCAAGAGTTGGACATTTAGGCAACTGAGCCACTCAAACTCCCCTGGAAATGTAGTTTTTAAATTCTTTTATTTCTCTTTTAATCTTCTCTAAGAAGCTATAAAATTTTGTGAAGTTAAAAATATTGTTATTTGTTTAGTCAGTGAAACTATGGAAATGTTTTAGGAGAACAGATACAGTTATGTAGAGTTAGAATATATTTCTATTTCAGGTGTATGCCCTTAAAACCACTACTTGAGTTTTAATGATTTTTTTTTAATTTTCCTTTTTTTTTTTTTTTTTTAAGAGAGAGAGTGAGTGAGAACAGTGAGAAGGGACACTCACTTGCGCCCTGGGGTGGGGGAGGGGCAGAGAGCAGAAGAGAGAATCTTGAGCAGGGAGCCTGACCCCAAAACCCAGAGCTCATGACCTGAGTGGAAACAGAGGCGGACACTCAACTGTCTGAGACACCGAGATACCCAGACACCCCTAACGCTTATAATTTTAACAAATTGTTAGAAAAGAAATTATTGAATATTATATTTAGAGTCAGTTTGAAGTCACTATGAACATTATTTTCTTCCATCTCATATGAACATTTTAATTAATTTTTAAATTCATCTCATTGACTAATAAAGAAATAACATTAAATTATCAACATATAGTGAAAATTCTTGACTTTTTCCATATTTTAAAGAAAATTAGGACAAAACCCTATGAAAAATCTGTTTTTTTTTACATAATCATTGTTGTTTTAAACTCCATCTCTTCGATTATAAGTTGAATGGAGAAAAATTACTTCTTAAATAGATTCAGATTGGTGATTCTTTTCAGTTCACAAAGAGGCATGAATAATCCATTATATGTTTTAAAACGGATTCGTTTACAATGTAGCCTCATTTACATTATGGAAATTACTTACAAGTTTTTAATCATTTAACTATTTTTCCTTATTTTTGAGCTGTTGTGAAATCTACATTTGATACACATTTAGATGTATTTTAATGGGAAGTAGGAAAAAGGGCAAATATGATATTGTAAGCCTAATGCCATATTACCTTTGAAGATTGGAAGTTATTTTTATTTTCAATCCACTGCACCATTCATGATTTGCTCAAATCTTGAGTTCCCAAAATATAAGGACTCCAAAGGAATCTTATAAGGAGATGAAATACTTACCAAGTTTGCTCTCAGAAGCTTATGGACAGAGTTCCACAAAGTAGTAAAGATCAGCTCTATCTAGCCCATATGTAGGAGTATTTTTCCTAATTTGGTATATAGGATGAGAATGATGAAGATAAGTTGTTGCTACAGATTAAAAAAGATAACAGTATCCTCTCTCTTAAAGATCCTCATGAATGACAATTCTACATAGTTTCCAGTACAGACTAAGTTTTATTACTTTCCCAAATGGCTAGTTATCTGACCTCACATTAATTATTAATTAATTATTAAAACATGGTTTTGCCATCAGTAGGAAAGGCCCCTACAAAAAAAGAAAAGTTTTTGCCTTGCTGATATTTATCAAATCCAGAAAAGATAAAAGAAATTCCTATAAAGCAGATCCGTGAAACATTTATTCTACACAGTAAAGGATATGAATTTCTGTAAGACTCAAATTAAGATTGTCAGGTTGGTAGTTATTTAGAGATACGTAAAAAAAGTGATAGAAGTTCTTCTGAGAAGCAGGAAACAGAGTTGTCTGTTGAGAAATTAATTTGAAGACAAGGGTGATGATGCCTTGGAATGATTCTGCATCAAACTACGAACCAGTCCGAAAACATCACTTAACGTTAGAAACCAACTGTAATGTCTACATTGATCAAGGCAACCATAGAAAGTGGTGATAAAATTGTACCTCCAGGGATGAATGTACACTGTGTGTTTGGATGGCTTCTTTGTAGATATTCTTTTCAAGTTAAACTTCTCTAGACAATGGTGAATATTACTTTTTATAGTCAGAAATGATAATGAAATGTGATGAATGACTACTATCAGAGCTTCAAACTTGGGTTTGATTACTATTGATTACCATTTTTTTAAGAGATTTTATTTATTTATTTGACAGATAGAGATAACAAGCAGGCAGAGAGGCAGGCAGAGAGAGAGAGGAAGGGAAGCAGGCTCCCCGATGTGGGGCTTGATCCCAGGACCCTGGAATCATGACCTGAGCTGAAGGCAGAGGCTTTATCCCATTGAGACACACAGGTGCCCCTTGATTACCATTTTTGATACTTACAAATCCTTCAAGTAATGGCATATCCTATAAGTCTTAGTTTTCAATTGCCTTATTTTTAACTTTATTAAATAAATATATTCCTCCCCTCTCCCCGCCTGAAATTGTCTACATGTAAACCACTTGCGTCTCTGTAATTTAAAGTGCTTCACTCCCTCTTCATGGAGAACCACTTCTGAATCCTGCCACGGATCTGTTGGGTCTTCACACTGTAGATGATAGGGTTCATCAGGGGTGGGAAGATGATGTAGGTGTTGCCCATAAGGACATGGACCACAGGAGACAGGTGTTTACCAAAACGGTGCACCATAGTCAGACCAATGATTGGGATATAGAAAACTAGAACTGCACAGATGTGGGAGACACAGGTCTGCAAGGACTTGAATCGCTCCTCCCGGGATGCAATACTCAATACTGAGTGCAGGATCAAGATGTAGGAGACCAGAATGAGCACTGCATCCAAAAACAGTGTGCAGATCACCAGAGCCAGGGCATAGAAGCTGTTGAAGCGGATGTCAGAGCAGGCGAGCCGAAGCAGGTCCTGGTGCAGGCAGAAAGAGTGGGAGAGGATGTGGGAATGGCAATAGTGGAAAAACTTGAGGCGGATTATGGGAGCAAGGATGAACGCAAAACTCCTAACCAAAATTCCCAGCCCTATCTTAATGATCCTGGCACTGGTTAGTATGGACGTATACCTCAGAGGATTACAGATTGCTGTAAAGCGATCAAAAGCCATGGCAAGAAGGACTCCAGACTCTGTGAGAGACAGACCATGGATGAAGTAAGTTTGGGCAATGCAGGCATCCAGGCTGACTTCCTGACTGAGTCCCCACAAGATCCCCAGCACTGTCCGCACCGTGGACAGCCCCATGCACAGGTCAGTGAAGGCCAGCATGGCCAGGAAGTAGAACATGGGCTGATGCAGGCTCGGCTCTGTCTGAATCACGTGCAACACCAGGCAGTTCCCTGAGAGTACCATAGCATAGATACAGGAGAAAGGGATGGAAAGCCAAGGGTATTCCCGTTCCAGGCCAGGGAAACCTGTTAGGAGAAATGTTGAGGAATTGGTGCCATAAGGCGGAAAAGCAAGCATGGATGATGTGAGGTATTTTCTCTATGAGTCAACGCTGATGTCCATTTGCTAGGTAACTTTCATACAACTTGTTTTCTCATATAGGATCAATCTGAGCAAAAGTGGTATATGAATGTAATACAGAATTCTCTAAATTAAAAAGTCACATTTACTGTTCGCATCTGTTATCCACTTACCTCCCCACATTTAGGAATCTTATTTTATTTCTACCTAGAAAAACACTGAGCGTAGACAAAGGAAAAAGTGATCCTAAATAGATTTTGTCCTTTCTCAAGCAACTAGCAATTATGATAAATTTTGACTTTCCAGATGTCTATTAATCTTTCAGAGTATTTGTAAAAAGTGGTTACTCTTCATCTTTTGAATGCTGTTCAGTCTGTCTCTTCATACAACCTATGATTCCATCTTTCTCTTCTATCTGCCAATTACTGCTTAAGTCTCAACTCAATTGCAAAAACTCCAAGATACATTTGTTTCTCTGCTCCAAAGAAAGTAGATCGTATCTTTGTAAGTGCTTACACCAAGAGAGAGCTGGAGGGCCGTAGTATATAACATCAGGAAGGATATGGATATAAATGGACTGCAAGTCCCTAGAGATATTCTGTTCACATTTCAAATGGACTGATCAAAATAGTCATTATCTGCCTGCAATCTGGAATTAGCCATGGGGAATGCACTTGTTTTATTTAACAGACACATACTCCATTTGAAGTTCAAACAGTGTTTAAAAACTATTAAAAACTATTACAGAAACTAATATAACACTGTATGTTAGTTATACTTCAATTGTAAAATAGATAATACCACACAAACCCTACGTAATGGGTGCTATTGTGAGCCCTCGTTATAGATGACTACATTGAGTTCAAGAGAGATTAAGCAGCTTGCTAAAGTCACACTCTAAGTGAAGATTTGAAATCCTTGCAGGCTGACTCCAAAGCACATGCTTTGAACTACTCATCTCTCTGTCTTCAATTTCACTGGGATCACTTTTCAATGCCTCTTGCTTTCATAAAGGATGAAGTTTAAAGGTTTCAGGGGTTCTCTCTAATCTTTAAAATTACACTAAGAATATCTCATTTATCAGTTCTATTTGCTTCTGCAAGATCATCAGTGAGCTTAAGATCCTCTATCATATTGCCTTCCTTCACAAACAGGCTTTCAACTCTCACCAGCTACCACAAGCTAGATACTCTGTTTCTTCTGTTGCTCTGAAGACTTTCCAGTGTTTATCAGCAACTGCTTCTCAGCAATCACTAAATTTCTCAATTAGAGTTCTCTCCTGCTCCTGTCAGCTTTATTGAGGTAGAGTGGACTCATAGCATTGTGTAAATTTGAGGTGCACAACATGTTGACCTGATATTTTACATATTTCAAAATGAATACCGCCATAACATTAGCTAACACACAGTTAAATTTATTTTTAAGTATTTTATTGTTTTTTATGCTATTGTAAATGGATTGATGTCCTTATTTCTTTTTCAGATGTTTTGCTTTTAGTGTATAGAAATGTAACTGTTCTCTGCATGTTGATTTATATCCTGTAATTTTACTGAATTTATTGATTAATTCTAGCTGGGTTTTTTCTGTTTGTTTGTTTCTTTTGTTTTTGTGTCATCATCAGGATATTCTCTATCTAAGATAATATCTGCCAAAAAAGACAATTTTACTTCATCATTTCTTATTGGGATGCCTTTTCCCCCTTTTCTTGTCTGATTGCTCTGTCTAGGATTTCCAATTATGTAGAATAAAAGTAGGGAGAATGGGCACACTTGTCTTATTCCTGATCTTAGAAGAAAAACTCAAACTTTTTGCTGTTGAATATAATATTGGCCATGGATTTGTCATATACGGCCCTTATTATGTTGAGGTATGTTTATTTTGTACTCAATATGTTGAGAGTTTTTATCATGAAAGGATGATATATTTTGTCAAATGCTTTTTCTGCCTCTACTGAGATGATTATATGATTTTGTCTTTTATTATATTAATGTGTTGTATCACAGTTCTTAATTTGCATATGTTGACTTATTCTTTCATCCCAGGGATAAATCCCACTGAATCTTGATGTATGCTTTTTTCTTTTTTTAAAGATTTTATTTATTTATTTGACAGAGAGAAATCACAAGTAGACAGAGAGGCAGGCAGAGAGAGAGGAAGGAAGCAGGCTCCCTGCTGAGCAGAGAGCCGGAGGCGGTACTCAATCCCAGGACCCTGAGATCATGACCTGAGCCAAAGGCAGAGGCTTTAACCCACTGAGACACCCAGGCGCCCTATGTATGCTTTTTTAAATATACTGTTCCCGCTTTGTGTGTTCAGTGTGCTAATATTTTATCAAGAATTTTTTCATCTGTATTCATCAGGATTATTGGTCTATAGTTTCTTTTCTTGTAGTGTATTAATCTAGGTTTGGTATTAGGGTTATGTTGGTCTTGTAAAATGAGTCTGGAGGTGTTCTTTCCTCTTCAAGCTTTTGAAAGAGTTTGAGAAGGGTTGGCATTAATTCTTTTTTAAATATTTAGTAGAGTTCACCATCACATCTGATCCTGGGCTTTTCTGTGTGCAATGGATTACTGATTCAACCACCTTACTCATCATTGGTCTTTTCAACTTTTCTATTTCTTCATGATTCAGTCTTTGTAAGTTTTATGTTTTAGGGAATCTATCCTTTTCTTCTAGATTATCCAGCTTGTTGGTGTATAATGTCTGTAGAAGTCTCTCATGATTTTTTGTTTCTATGGTATCAGTGGTAATGTCTCATCTCTCTATCTATGATTTTATTCACGTGAGACTCCTCTCATGTTCTTCATAGTTTATAAATTGTTTGTCTTTTACAAAAACAGCTTGGTTTCATTGATCATTTCTACATTTTTTTCATCTCTGTTTCATTTCTTTCTGCTATGATTTTTGCTCATTCTTCCTTCTTTCCTTCCTTCCTTCTTCCTGTCACCTTGGGCTTAGTTTGTTCTGTTTCTAGTTCCTTGATGCAAAGAGTGAGATTGTTTATTAGAAATACTAGTTACTTAATTTTGGCGTTTATGGCTATAGAATTCCCTCTTAGAACTGAATTTAATTGCATAGGTTTTAATTATAGCATGTTTTACTACCAAATATAAAGTCTGTTTGAGTCTTATTCCAAAACTTTTAAATATGTAGGGAAGAAACCCTCTCTATTCAGTGTTTAAACTGTACTTTGCTTTGCCCCTGTGGGTCTCTTTTTTATCACAGGTTAAATATTATTTCAAAATTGCCAGAAAACAGAAGAAAAGGGGATGACAAAAGGATGAACAAATTCAAGAATGATTTTCTGGGTATATTGTTACCAAAACCTTTGTCATTTTTTCCTGAGAAAAAGATAACTTTTCTTCCCTTGATTTTTCTGAATTGTATCTGGTCAGCATTTTGGTTCTACATGGGAGCTCAGTTCTAATATCTTCAACATCTTTCCTATATTTCTGAAATGAGTGTGGGGACATGAGTCTTGTTTAGTGAATATGAACCACAGTTTCTGCATTGCTAATATTGTTAGTGTAAGCAAACAATGTGATTTTTGGCACATATTCCTGTGGATTTCATTTACCTTTTAAAACTTGGCTTCTGGAAATTAAAAAAGGTTTTACTTAAACGTATCCAGTATTTCTAAGTATTTCTACAAAAGGGAAGTTCAAATATTTATTCCACAACATTAAAGGAAATCAAAGTCTCTCCATAGTGAGTTTCTGTAGTGTAGTGTTGTTAAACTAGAGATTTTTTTTTCTTTTTTTAAAATTAACATATAATGTATTATTTGCCCCAGGGGTACAGGTCTGTGCATAGTCAGACTTACACACTTCACAGCACTCACCATAACACATACCCTCCCCAATGTCCATAACCCCACCACGCTCTCCCAACCCCCCTCTCCCCAGCAACCCTCAGTTTGTTTTGTGAGATTAAGAGTCTCATATGGTTTATATCCCTCCCAATCCCATCTTGCTTTATTTTTTCCTTCCCTACCTCTCAGACTCCCCACTTTGCCTCTCAAATTATTCATATCAGGGAGATCATTGATAATTGTCTTTCTCTGATTGACTTATGTTGCTCAGCATAATACCCTCTAGCTCCATCCACATCATTACAAATGGCAAGATTTCATTTCTTTTGATGGCTGCATAGTATTTCATTGCGTATATATACCACATCTTCTGTATCCATTCATCTGTTGATGGACATCTAGGTTCTTTCCATAGTTTGGCAATTGTAGACATTGCTGCTATAAACATTCGGGTGCACATGCCCCTTCAGACCATTACATTTGCTTCTCGGCCTTTTGGCTAAGATCAAGAGCAGTATCAAAACTAGAGTTTTTTAATACATTGAAAATGATCAGGTTGGATGACTTGAACATTTTCAACAATAAATATTTTAAAGTCATTTTCTAAGGTAGAAAGATTATGCAGTTAGGCCTAAAGACTCACATTTAAGTAATTGGAACAATATTAATGCCATAGCTATGTGATCTTCAGAAACTTTCCAGTACATATCTCTAACCACGTGTCATCCCATAGCAGTCCAAGATGAGCCACTTATGTAGTTTTAGATATTCGAAGTAAAACTGAATGGGTAAACCCATGTTAATGTTTTATTTAGCTTACTATATCTAAAATATTATGTCAATATGTAGTCAATATAAAAAATTTTGAAGAGACATTTTAAATCATTCTTTCCCAACTAAGTCTTTGATCTAGTCTGTAATTTGTACTTACATAACATCTCAATTTGGCTTGCCACATTCCAAGTACAAAATAGGCCCTGGTGGTTCATGGATAACTTTTTAAGAATGCCACTCTAACCTCAGTTTCTTCATCTCCAAAATGGAAACAATTACAGTTTACTTGTATTAAGTGTTTGCTTTGTGTCTTTCGCGATTCTAAATGTTTCACACTTTCATCTGACTCAATTGTCAGGACAATCCTATGAAGTAATGTTATCATCCCCATTTTAGATGAGGCTAAGTATCTTGCCCAGGGACACAGTACTCACAGGTGTTGCAGAAGGGCTTCCAAACCAGAAAGCCTGGCTTTATAAGCACATTCTTTATCTACTACCATTAAAATAAAAGATATGTGTGTTCAGTAATTCTAGAAATTTAATTAGATA
>PISX010028915.1:0-20848 GCA_004024625.1 Mellivora capensis | reverse complement strand
GCCCAGGTGGCGGAACTGCAGACGTGCGGCGCCCAGAGCGGGTTCGCCGGTCGTTTTCCGGCCAATTCTCCCGAGCGTTATCCCAAAACCCATCCCAGAGGTGCTGGTGAAGGGCATATTTCCCAAAGCAGAGTGGAGGCAGTGGTTGTGGCCGGGCATCTGCCTCCGACTTTTCGGGCGGTGGGGGTTCCCCTGGATGTTGCTGTCCTCTGAGGGGTAACGCAGGTCTCTCTCACTCAGAGGCTCATACGCCGCTCCGAAAGGCAACGTTTGCTGGTGGTGTGAGAAGCCTAAGAGAAGTGCCGAGTACACGGGGCCTAGGATCACCGAGAAGGCACCCACCTTAATACAGGCCTGAGAGCGACCTGGCATGCTGACAAGTTCCTGGTGTGTACGCTCTGCCAGTCAGCACCACTAGGGGGAGCCCCTGCGCCAGGAACCACAGCACAACACACGCTCCAGTTCTGAGTCCACAAAGAGCACCTCTGAGAAAGTCCCACGCTCTCAGCCTGACTGTAGCAGTCAGCCGTGCCTGGCCGGAGCAGGCGTGAGAAGAGTGGCGTGGCGGGGGCGGATCTCGTGGAGAGCCCACAGAAGCGAGGCCCTCCATCCAAAGTACGTCCTCGGAGCTCCCTGAGCAGAGAGGCCTTCCAAAATGGGTGTTTAGAAGCGCCTGATAAGTGTCCTAGTTCTACCGCAGGGAATCGGGGCTAGGGCACTCACCACACCTGGTCCTTGCCGAGGGAAGCATCCCTAAGCCGAGGAAGAATAGAGGGGAACAGCGGAGTCTCTCAGGCACCAAAGGAGCAAAGGATGCGAACGTCCGCAGCTCCCCTGTTCCCCGTTTCCCACAGAGATAGCTCGGTGTAGATACAACATCCAGAAGGTAAAGGAGCGTGCCGCTGCCTGAAGATTAAAAACAACTCTCCAAAGGGAAACCCTCCTCCCGAAAAGATGTTCCATAAAGAGGGAAGATTTGCTCTACCAGGGAACTAGTGCACAAACCGAACGAGCAGAGGAGGGGTTTAGGGGCCGGCCAGACCAGGTTACCATCTGGCATCCCAAAGGGGAAGCAATTTCAGTGTGGATATGTGGGAACACTTGAAGAAATAGCTAGATTCCTCTTTGTGAAGAAAGGATCATGTCAGGAAGATGACCACAGTCCCCTAATTCGGGACTCCAAAGATAAAGAGCATCAAAGACCTCAGCAAGGAAGGAAGCCAAAGCAGTGTGCCAAGCCCGCAGACCCGAGAAACAAAGCTTATAAGTGGAAAGCCTTCAAGACCTAGGCTCTTCCATGAGGAGAGAAAGATCCACCACACGGGGGCGGTGCGAAAAGCCTAAGAAAAGTGCCGGATACACGGCTCCGAGGATCTCTGAGTAGGCGCCCACCTTAATACAGGCCTCAGAGCGACCCGGCACACTGAAAGGGTCCTTTTGTGTACGCTCTGCCAGTCCACACCACTAGGGGAGCACCTGTGCCAGAACCTGCAGCACAACACACACTCAAGTTCTGAGTCCGCAAAGAGCACCACTGAGAAAGTCTCACGATCTCAGCCTGACAGTCACTATCGGCCCTGGCCCGACCACTGCAGGCGTGAGGAGAGTGGCATGGCGGGGGCAGTTCTCGAGGAAAGACCATAGAAGAAAGGCCCTCCTTCCAAAGAACGTCCTCAGAGTTCCCTGAGGAGATAGGCCTTCTGAAATGGGTGTGTGGCAGCACCTGACAAGTGTCCCAGGGCTACCACAAAGAATCGGGCCTAGGGCACATGTCACACCTGGTCCTTGATGAAGGAAGCATTACTAAGCAAAGGAAGAACAGAGGAGAACAGCTGAGTCTCTCAGGAAAAAAAGGAGCAAAAGAGGTGGACGTCCACAGCTCCCTTGTTCTCCGTTTTCCATTGAGTGAGCACGGTGTATACACAACCTCTGGGAGGTCCAAGGATTGTGCCGTTGCCTGATGATTTAAAACAACTCCCCAAAGGGAAACCCTCCTCCCACAAAGAAATTCCGTAAAGAGGGAAGATTCGCATTACCGGAAAACTGTCGCCTGTCCCGAACGAGGGGAGAAGGGGCTGAGGTGCCGGCCAGACTCAGGTTACCGTCTGGCATCCTGAAGGGGAAGCAATTTCCGTGCGGACGTGTGGGAATGCTTGCAGAAATAGCTAGCTTCCTCTTTGTGAGGAAAGGAGTCTGTCTGGAAGGCAACGAATGTCCCCTGATGCGGGACTCCAAAGAGAAAGAGCTTAAAAACCTCGGCGTGGAAGGAAGACAAAGCAGGGTGCCAAGCCCGCAGCCCCGTGAAACAAGGCTTCAAACTGGAACGCCTTCACGACCTAGGATATTCCATGAGGAGAGAAAGATCTACCACACTGGGGCGGTGCGAGAAGACTCAGAAAAGTGCCGGGTACACGGCTCCCAGGATCTCTGAGAAGGCACCCACCTTAGGATGGGCCTCAGAGGTTCCAGACACACTGAAAGGACACAAGTGTGTACGCGCTGCCAGGCCGCACCACTAGGACAAGCCCCTGCGATAGGACCCGCAGCACAACCCACACTCCACTTCTGAGTTGGCCCAGAGTACCTCTGAGAAAGACCATGCTCTCAGCCTTACATACACAATCGGGCCTGGCCCGGCCACTGCACGCGTGAGGAGAGTGGCAATACAGGGGCAGTTATGGAGGGCAGACCATAGAAGCGAGGCCCTCATTCCAAAGAACGTCCTCGGAGCTCCCTGAGCAGAGAGGCCTTCCGAGATGGGTGTGTGGCAGCGCCTGAGCAGTGTCCAAGGCCTACCTTTGGAATCGGGGCTAAGGCTGACGCCACTCCTGGTCCTTGCCAAAGGAAGCATTCCTAAGCCCAGGAAGAACAGAGGAAAACAGCTGAGTCCCTCACACCCCAAAGGAGCAAAGGATGGGGACGTCTCAGCTCCCTTGTTCCCCGTTTTCCATTGAAGGAGAAAAAGCTAGCTTCCACTTTGTGAGGAAAAGAGTCTGACTGGAAGGCGACCAATGTCCCCTGATGAGGGACTCCACAGAGAAAGAGCTTCCAAAACCTTGGAAGGAAGCCAAAGCAGGGTGCCAAGACCACAGCCCCGAGAAATAAGGCTCTAACCGGAACGCCTTAACGAACTAGGCTCTTCCATGAGGAGAGAAAGATCCACCACACAGGGGCGGTGCGAGAAGCCTCAGAAAAGTGCCACGTACATGGCTACCAGGAACTCTGAGAAGGCGCCCACCTTAGGATGGGCCTCAGAGTGACCAGACACACTGAAAGGCCCAGGTGTGTACGCGCTGCCAGGCCACACCACTAGGGGGAGACCTTGCGACAGGACCCGCAGGACAACCCACACTCCACTTCTGAGTCCACCCAGAGCACTTCTGAGAAAGACCACGCTCTCAGCCTTTGAGTCACAATTGGCCCTGGCCCGTCCCCTGCAGGCGTGAGGAGAGTGGCAATACGGGGGCGGTTCTCGCGGGCAGATCATAGAAGCGAGGCCCTCCTTCCAAAGAACGTCCTTGGAGCTGCATGAGCAGAGAGGATTCCGAAATGGGTGTGTGGCAACACCGGACCAGTGTCCCAGGCCTACTGCAGGAATCGGGGCTGGGGCTCACGCCACACCTGTTCCTTGCTGAAGGAAGCATTCCTAAGTCCAGGGAGAAGAGGAAAACAGCTGAGTCTCTCACGCCCCAAAGGAGCAAAGGATGGGGACGTCCCAGCACCCCTGTTCCACATTTTCCATTGAAGGAGAAATAGCTAGCTTCCACTTTGTGAGGAAAAGAGTCTGACTGGAAGGTGACCAATGTCCCCTGATGAGGGACTCCACAGAGAAAGAGCTTCCAAAACCTCGGCGTGGAAGGAAGCCAAAGCAGGGTGCCAAGACCGCAGCCTCAAGAATCAAAGCTTCTAACCAGAACGACTTGACGAACTAGGATGTTCCATGAGGAGAGGAAGTTCCACCACACAGCGGCGGTGCAAGGAGCCTCAGAAAAGTGACACGTACACGGCGCCCAGGATCTCTGAGAAGGCCCCCACCTTAGGACAGGACTCAGAGGTTCCAGACATGCTGAAAGAGCTCAGTTGTGTACGCGCTGCCAGGCCGCACCACTAGGGGGAGCCCCTGCGACAGGACCCGCAGCACAACCCACACTCCACTTCTGAGCCTGCCCAGAGCACCTCTGAGAAAGTCCCACGCTCTCAGCCATACAGTCATGTTCGGCCCTGGGCCGGCCCCTGCAGGCGTAAGGAGAGTGGCAATACGGGGGCGGTTCTCGCAGGCAGATCATAGAAGCGAGGCCCTCCTTCCAAAGAACGTCCTCGGAGTTCCCTGAACCAAGAGGCCTTCAGAAATGGATGTGTGGCAGCGCCTGACCAGTGTCCCTGGCCTACCGCAGGAATCTGGGCTAGGGCTCACTCCACATCTGGTCCTTGCCGAAGGAAGCATTCCTAAGCCAAGGAAGAACAGTAGAGAAGAGCTGAGTCTTTCAGGCACCAAAGAGCAAAGTATGTGAACGTCCGCAGCTCCCTTGTTTCCCATTTTGTGCCGAGAGAGCAAGGTGTATACAGAACCTCCGGGAGGACCAAAGAGCGTGTCGCCGCCTGAAGATTAAAAACAACTCTCCAAAGGGAAACCTTTGGCCTCCTTTGGGGCGTGAGGGACTCAGCAGTTTTCCTCTGTTCTTCCTGGGCTTAGGAATGCTTCCTTCGGCAAGGACCAGGTGTGGCGTGAGCCCTAGCCCCGTATCATGCGGTAGGCCTGGGACACTGGTCAGGCATTGCCACACACACATTTCAGAAGGCCTCTCTGCTCAGGGTACTCCGAGGATATTCTTTGGCAGGGGGGCCTCGCTTCTATGGTCTGCCCGAGAGAACCGCCCCCGAATTGCCACTCTCCTCACGCCTGCAGGGGCCAGGCCAGGGCCGATTGTGACTGTAAGGCTGAGAACAGGGGACTTTCTCCGAGGTGCTCTTGGCGGACTGCGAAGGGAAGTGTGTGTTACTCTGCGGGTCCTGTCGCAGGTGCTCCCCCTAGGGGTGCGGCCTGGCAGCTCATACACACCTGGGCCTTTTCAAGGTGTCTGGTCGCTCTGAGGCCCGTCCTAAGGTGGGCGCCTTCTCAGAGATCCTGGGAGCCGTGTACGCGGCACTTTTTGTGGCTCCCCACACCGCCCCTGTGTGTTGGATCTTTCTCTCGTCATGGAAGAGCCTAGTTCGTTAAGGCGTTCCGGTTAGAAGCCTTGTTTCTCGGGGCTGCGGGCTTGGCACCCTGCTTTGGCTTCCTTCCAGGCCGAGGTTTTGAAAGCTCTTTCTCTGTGCTGTCCCTCATCTAGGGAAATTGGTCGCCTTCCAGTCAGACTCTTTTCCTCAGAACGTGGAAGCTACCTATTTCTCCTTCAATGTAAAACGGGGAACAATGCAGCTGGGACGTCCCCATCCTTTGCTCCTTTGTGGTGTGAGGTACTCAGCTGTTTTCCTCTGTTCTTCCTGGGCTTAGGAATGATTCCTTTGGCAAGGACCAGGTGTAGCGTGAGCCCTAGCCCCCATTCCTGCGGTAGGCCTGGGACACTGGTCAGGCGCTGCCACACATCCATTTCGGAAGGCCTCTCGGTTCAGGGAACACTGAGGACGTTCTTTGGAAGGAGGGCCTCGCTTCAGTTGTCTGCCTGCGAGAACCGCCCCCGAATTGCCACTCTCCTCACGCCTGCCTCGGCCAGGCCAGGGCCGATTGTGACTGTAAGGCTGAGAGCCTGGGACGTTCTCAGAGGTGCTCTGGGCGGACTCAGAAGTGGAGTGTGGTTTTGCTGCAGGTCCTGTCACAGGGGCTCCCCCTAGTGTTGCGGCCTGGCAGCGAGTACACACCTGGGCCCTTTCAGCGTGTCTGGAAGCTCTGAGGCCCGTCCTAAGGTGGGCGCCTTCTCTGAGATTCTGGGAGCAGTGTACGCGGCACTTTCTGAAGCTCCTCACACCGCCCCTGTGTGGTGGATCTTTCTCTCCTCATGGAAGAGCCTAGTTCGTTAAGGCGTTCCGGTTAGAAGATTTGTTTCTCGGTGCTGCGGGCTTGGCACCCTGCTTTCGCTTCTTTCCAGGCCGAAGTTTTGGAAGGTCTTTCTCTGTGGAGTCCCTCATCAGGGGACATTGGTCGCCTTCCAGTCAGACTCTTTTCTCACAAAGTGGAAGCTAACTATGTCTCCTTCAATGGAAAATGGGGAACAAGGGAGTTGGGACGTCCCCATTATTTGCTCCTTTGGGGCGTGAGGGACTCAGCTCTTTTCCTCTGTTCTTCCTGGGCTTAGGAATGCTTCCTTCGGCAAGGACCAGGTGTGGCCTGAACCCTAGCCCCGATTCCTGTGGTAGGCCTGGGACACTGGTCAGGCGTTGCCAAACACCCATTTCGGAAGGCCTCTCCGCTCAGGGAGCTCCGAGGATTTTTGGCAGGAGGGCCTCGCTTCTATGGTATGCCCATGAGATCTGCCCCTGAATTGCCACTCTCCTCACGCCTGCAGGGGCCGGGCCAGGGCCGACTGTTACTGTAAGGCTGAGAGGGTGGGAATTGCTCTGAGGTGCTCTGGGCAGACTCAGAAGTGGAGTGTGCGTTGGCCTGCAGGTCCTGTCGCAAAGTCTCCCCTTACTGGTGCGGCCTGGTAGCGCGTACACACCTGGCCTCTTTCAGAGTGTCTGGTTGCTCTGAGTCCCATCCTAAGGTGGGCGCCTTCTCAGAGATCCTGGGAGCCATGTACGCGGCACTTTTTGAGGGTTCTCGCACCGCCCCTGTGGGGTGGATCTTTCTCTCCTCATGGAAGAGCTTAGTTTGTTAAGGCGTTCCGGTTAGAAGCCTTGTTTCTCGAGGCAGTGGACTTGACACCTTGCTTTAGCTTCCTTCCACGCCGAGGTTTTGGAAGCTCTTTCTCTGTGGAGTCCCTCATCAGGGGACATTGGTCGCCTTCCAGTCAGACTCTTTTCTTCACAAAGTGGAAGCTAGCTATGCCTCCTTCGATGGAAAACGGGGAACAAGGGAGCTGGGAAGTCCCCATCCTTTGTTCCTTTGAGGCGTGAGGGACTCAGCTCTTTTCCTCTGTTCTTCCAGGGCATAGGTTGCTTCCTTCGGCAAGGACCGGGTGTGGCGTGAGCCCTAGCCCCGATTCCTGTGGTAGGCCTCGGACACTGGCCCAGCGCTGCCCACACACCCATTTAGGAAGGCCTCTCTGCTCAGGGAGCTCCGAGGACATTCTTTGGAAGGAGGGCCTCGCTTCTATGGTCTGCCCGTGAGAACCACCGCCGAATTGCCACTCTCCTCACGCCTGCAGGGGCTAGGCCAGGGCCGATTGTGACTGTAAGGCTGAGAGCGTGGGACTTTCTCAGAGGTGCTCTGGATGGACTCAGAAGTGGAGTGTGGGTTGGCCTGCAGGTCCTGTCGCAAAGTCACCCCTTAGTGGTTCGACCTGGCAACGCGTACACACCTGGACTCTTTCAGAGTGTATGGTCGCTCTGAGGCCCATCCTAAGGTGGGCGCTACTCAGAGATCCTTGGAGCCGTGTACGCGCCACTTTTCTGTGGCTCCTCAAACTGCCCCTGTGTGGTGGATCTTTCTCTCCTAATGGAAGAGCCTAGTTCGTTAAGGCGTTCCGGTTAGAAGCCATGTTTCTCGAGGTAGTTGACTTGAGACCTTGCTTTGGCTTCCTTCCAAGCCGAGGTTTTGGAAACTTTCTCTGTGGAGTCCCTCATCAGGGGACATTGGTAGCCTTCCTGTCAGACTCTTTTCCTCACAAAGTTGGAGCTAGCTATTTCTCCTTCAATGGAAAACGGGAAACAAGGGAGCTGGGACGTCCCCATCTTTTGCTCCTTTGGGTCGTGAGGGACTCAGCTCTTTTCCTCTGTTCTTCCTGGGGCATAGGAATGCTTCCTTCGGCAAGGACCAGGTGTGGCGTGAGCCCTAGCCCCGTATCATGCGGTAGGCCTGGGACACTGGTCAGGCATTGCCACACACACATTTCGGAAGGCCTCTCTGCTCAGGGAACTCCGAAGATATTCTTTGGCAGGGGGGCCTCGCTTCTATGGTCTGCCCACGAGAACCACCCCGAAATTGCAACACTCCTCACGTCTGCAGGGGCCGGGCCAGGGCCGATTGTAACTGTAAGGCTGAGAATGTTGGACTTTCTCCGAGGTGCTCTGGGCGGAGTGCGAAGGGGAGTGTGTGTTGCTCTGCGGGTCCTGTCCCAGGTGCTCCCCCTAGGGGTGCGGCCTGGCAGTGCGTACACACCTGGGGCTTTTCAAGATGTCTGATCGCTCTGAGGCCCATCCTAAGGTGGGCGCCATCTCAGAGATCCTGGGAGCCGTGTACGCGGCACTTTTCTGAGGCTTCTCGCACCGCCCCTGTGTGGTGGACCTTTCTCTCCTCCTGGAAGAGCCTAGTTCGTTAAGGCGTTCCAGTTAGAAGCCTTGTTTCTCGGGGCTGCAGGATTGGCACCCTGCTTTAGCTTCCTTCCAGGCCGAGGTTTTGGAAGCTCTTTCTCTGTGGAGTCCCTCATCAGGGGACATTAGTCGTCTTCCAGTCAGACTCTTTTCCTCACAAAGTGGAAGCTAGCTATTTCTCCTACAATGGAAAATGTGGAACAAGGGAGCTGGGACGTCCCATTCTTTGCTCCTTTGGGGTGTGAGAGACTCAGCTGTTTTCCTCTGTTCTTCCTGGGCTTAGGAATGCTTCCTTCGGCAAGGACCAGGTGTGTCGTGAGCCCTACCCCCGATTCCTGCGGTAGGCCTGGGACACTGGTCAGGCGCTGTCACACACCCATTTCGGAAGGCCTCCCTGCTCAGGGAGCTCTGAGGACATTCTTTAGAAGGGGGGCCTCGCTTCTATGGTCTGCCCGCGAGAACCGCCCCCATATTGCCACTCTCCTCACGCCTGCAGGGGCCGGCCCAGGGCCGACTTTGAGTGTAAGGCTGAGAGCGAGGGACTTTCTCAGAGGTGCTCTGGGCGGACTCCGAAGGGGAGTGTGTGTTGCACTGCGTGTCTTGTCGCAGGGGCTCCCCCTAGTGGTGTGGCCTGGCAGCGCATACAAACCTGCAACATTTCAGCGTGTCTGGAACCTCTGAAGCCCGTTCTAAGAGGGGCGCCTTCTCAGAGATCATGGGAGCTATGTACGAGGCACTTTTCTGAGGCTTCTCGCACCCCCCCTGTGTGGTGGATCTTTCTCTCCTCATGGAAGAGCCTAGTTCTTTAAGGCGTTCCGGTTAGAAGCCTTGTTTCTCGGGGCTGCGGGATTTGCACCCTGCTTTGGCTTCTTTCCAGGCCGAGGTTTGGGAAGGTCTTTCTCTGTGGAGTCCCTCATCAGGGGACATTGGTCGCCTTCCAGTCAGACTCTTTTCCTCACAAAGTGGAAGCTAGCTCTTTCCCCTTCAATGGAAAACGGGGAACAAGGGAGCTGGGATGTCCCCATCCTTTGCTCCTTTGGGGCGTGAGGGACTCAGCTGTTTTCCTCTGTTCTTCCTGGCTTAGGAATGCTTCCTTCAGTAAGGACCAGGTGTGGGGTTAGCCCTAGCCCTGATTCCTGCGGTAGGCCTAGGACACTTGTCAGGCGCTGAGACACACACATTTCGGAAGGGCACTCTGCTCAGGGAGCTCCGAGGACGTTCTTTGGAAGGAGGGCCTCGCTTTAAGTGTCTGCCCACGAGAACCGCCCCCGTATTGCCACTCTCCTCACGCCTGCAGGGGCCGGGCCAGGGCCAACTGTGACTGTAAAGCTGAGAGGGTGGGAATTCCTCTGAGGTGCTCTGGGCGGACTCAGAAGTGGAGTGTGGTTTGGTCTGCAGGACCTGTCGCAAAGTCTCCCCTTAGTGGTGCAGCCTGGCACCGCGTACACACCTCAGCCTTTTCAAGGTGTCTGGTCGCTCTGAGGCCCGTCCTAAGGTGGGCGCCTTCTCAGAGATCCTGGGATCCATGTACGCGGCACTTTTTGAGGGTTCTCGCACCACCTTTGTGTGGTGGATATTTCTCTCCTCATGGAAGAGCCTAGTTGGATAAGGCGTTCTGGTTGGAAGCCTTGTTTCTCGAGGCAGTGGACTTGACACCCTGCTTTGGCTTCCTTCCACGCTGAGGTTTTGGAAGCTCTTTCTCTGTGGAGTCCCTCATCAGGGAACTTTGGTTGCCTTCCAGTCAGACTCTTTTCCTCACAAAGTGGAAGCTAGCTATTTCTCCTTCAATGGACAACGGGGAACAAGGGGGCTGGGACGTCCCCATCCTTTCCTCCTTTGGGGCTTGAGAGACTCAGCTGTTTTCCTCTGTTCTTCCTGGGCTTAGGAATGCTTCCTTCGGCAAGGAACAGGTGTCGCGTGAACCCTAGCCCCAATTCCTGCAGTAGGCCTGGGACACTCTTCCAGAGCTGCCCCACACCCAATTCGGAAGGCCTCTCTGCTCAGGGAGCTCGGTGGACATTCTTTGGAAGGAGGTCCTCGCTTTTGTGGTCTGCCCGGGAGAATGGTCCCCGTATTGCCACTCTCCTCACGCCTGCAGGGGACGGCGCAGGGACGATTGTGAATGTAATGCTGAGAGCGTGGTCTTTCTCAGAAGTGCTCTGGGTGGACTCAGAAGTGGAGTGTGGTTTGTCCTGCATCCTGTCCTGTCGCAGTGGCTCCCCCTAGTGGTATGGCCTGGCAGCCCATACACACCTTGGCCCTTTCAGCATGTCTGGTTGCTCTGAGGCACGTCCTAAGGTGGCCGCCTACTCAGAGATCCTGGGAGCCGTGTACTCGGCACTTTCTGAAGCTTCTCGCACCGCCCCTGTGTGGTGGATCTTTCTCTCCTCATGGAAGAGCCTAGTTCGTTGAGGCGTTCCGGTTAGAAGCCTTGTTTCTCGGGGCTGCGGGCTGGCACCCTGCTTTGGCTTCCTTCCACGCCGAGGTTTTGGAAGCTCTTTCTCTGTGGAGTCCCTCATCAGGGGACATTGGTCGCCTTCCAATCAGACACTGTTCCTCACAAAGTAGAAGCTAGCTATTTTTCCTACAATGGAAAACGGGGAACAAGGGAGCTGGGACGTCCCCATCCTTTGCTCCTTTGAGGCGTGAGGGACTCAGCTCTTTTCCTGTGTTCTTCCTGGGCATAGGAATGCTTCCTTCGGCAAGGATCAGGGGTGGCGTGAGCCCTAGCCCCGATTCCTGGGTTAGGCCAGGGACACTGGTCAGGCGCTGCCCCACACCCAATTCGGAAGGCCTCTCTGCTCAGGGAGCTCTGAAGATGTTCTTTGGACGGAGGGTGTCGCTTCTCTGGTCTACCCACGAGAACCGGCCCCTTATTGCCACTCTCCTCTCGCCTGCAGGGGCCGGGCCAGGGCCGATTTTGACTGTAAGGCTGAGAGCGTGGGATTTTCTCATAGGTGCTCTGGGCGGACTCAGAAGTGGAGTGTGGGTTGTGCTGCGGGTCCTGTTGCAAGGTCTCCCCCTAGTGGCGCAGCCTGGCAGCGCATACACACTTGGGTCCTTTCAGCATGTCTGGAACCTCTGAGGCCCCTCCTAAGGTGGGGGCCTTCTCAGAAATCCTGGGAGCCGTGTACTCGGCACTTTTCTGAGGCTTCTCGCACCGCCCCTGTGTGGTGGATCTTTCTCTCCTCACGGAAGAGCCTAGTTCCTTAAGGCGTTCCTGTTAGAAGCCTTGTTTCTCGGGCTGCGGGCTTGGTAACCTGCTTTGGCTTCCTTCCAGGCCAAGGTTTTGGAAGCTCATAATCTGTGGAGTCCGTCATCAGGGGACATTGGTCGCCTTCCAGTCAGACTCTTTTCCTCACAAAGTGGAAGCTAGCTATTTCTCCTTCAATGGAAAACGGGGAACAAGGGAGCTGGGACGTCCCCATCCTTTGCTCCTTGGGGCGTAATGAAGGGGCTCAGCTGTTTTCCTCTGTTCTTCCTGGGCTTTGGAATGCTTCCTTCGGCAAGGACCAAGTGAGGCGTGAGCCCTAACCCCGATTCCTGCAGTAGGCCTGGGACACTTGTCAGGAACTGACACACACCGATTTCAGAAGACCTCTCTGCTCAGGAGCTCCGAGGACGTTCTTTGGAAGGAGCGCCTCGCTTCTATGGTCTGCCCGTGAGAATCGCCCCCGATTGCCACTCTCCTCATGCCTGCACGGGATGGGCCAAGGCCTATTGTGAGTGTAAGGCTGAGAGCATGGGACTTTCTCAGAGGTGCTCTGGTTGGCCTCCGAAGGGGAGTGTGTGTTGTGCTGGGGTCCTGTCACAGGGGCTCCCCTAATGGGCGGCCTGGCAGCGGTTACACGCCAGGGTACTTTCAGCATGCCTGGTCTCTCTGAGGCCCATAGTAAGGTGGGCGCCTTCTCGGAGATCCTGGGAGCCCTGTACGCGGCACTTTTCTTAGCCTTTCGCACCGCCTCCTTGTGGTGGAACTTTCCTCCTCATGGAAGAGCCTAGGTCTTGAAGGCATTCCGGTTAGAAGCCTTGATTATCGGGCTAGGGGGCTGGGCACGCTGCTTTGGCTTCCTTTCCCGCTGAAGTCTTTGAAGCTCTTTCTCTGTGGAGTCCTGCATCAGGGGACAGTGGTCGTCTTCCTGATAGGCTCCTTTCCTCACAAAGAGGAAGCTAGCTATTTCTGCAAGGGTTCCCACATGTCCGGTCGGAAATTGCTTCCCCTTCAGGAGACCGGAAGGCAACCTGAGTCTGCCGGCCATTCCTAAGCCCAGGAAGAAGAGAGGAAAACAGCTGAGTCTCTCACACACCAAAGGAGCAAAGATGTGGACGTCCCAGCTCCCTTGTTCCCCGTTTTCCATGGAGCGAGAAATAGCTAGCTTCCACTTTGTGAGGAAAGGAATCTGTCTGGAAAGCGACCAATGTCCCCTGATGAGGGACTCCACAGAGATAGAGCTTCAAAAACCTCGGCGGGGAAGGAAACCAAAGCAGGGTGCCAAGCCCGCAGTTCTTAGAATCAAGATTTCTAACCGGAACGCCTTCCTGACCTAGTGCCTTCCTGGAGGAGGGAAAGATTCACCACACGTGGGAGGTGCGAGAAGCGTAAGAGAAATGCGGGGTACATGGCTCTGCTTATCTCCCAGAAGGCGCCCACCTCAATAGGGGCCTCAGAGCGACCCAGCACGCTGAAAGTGTCCTGGTGTGTTCGCTCTGCCAGTCGGCACCACTAGGGGGAGCCCCTGCGCAAGGACCCGCATCACAACATACACTCCAGTTCTGAGTCCGCACAGAGCACCTCTGGGAAATGCCCACGCTCTCAGCCTGACTGTAGCATTCGGATCTGGCATGGCCAATGCACGTGTGAGCAGAGGGGCGTGGTGGAGCGATCCTCGTGGAAAGCACACAGAAGCGAGGCCCTCTTTCCAAAGTACATCTTCGGAGCTCCCCGAGCAGAGAGGCCTTCCCAAATGGGTGTTTGGCAGCGTGTGAGAAGTGTCCCAGTCCTACCACAGGGAATTGGGGCTAGGGCACATGCCACTCATGGTCCTTGCCAAGGGAAGCATTCCTAAGCCGAG
Organism: Mellivora capensis; assembly: GCA_004024625.1. Classification (NCBI taxonomy): domain Eukaryota; kingdom Metazoa; phylum Chordata; class Mammalia; order Carnivora; family Mustelidae; genus Mellivora; species Mellivora capensis. Next base: position 7,367 of record PISX010028915.1, on the reverse strand, counting down.
GAAGAACAGAAGAGAAGAGTTGAGTCTCTCAGGCACCAAAGAGCAAAGGATGTGAACGTCCGTAGCTCCCTTGTTTCCCATTTTGTGCCGAGAGAGCAAGGTGTAGACACAACCTCCGGGAGGACCAAGGAGCGTGTCGCCGCCTGAAGATTAAAAACAACTCTCCAAAGGGAAACCCTCCTCCCGCAATGTCATTCCATAAAGAGGAAAGATTCGCTCAACCGGGGACCTGGCGTGCGCCCAGAATGGGGGGAGAAGGGTCTGAGGGGCCAGCAGGCTCAGGTTGCCTTCCGGCCTGCTGAAGGGGAAGCAATTTCCGAGCGGACGTGTGGGAACGCTTGCAGAAATAGCTAGGTTCCTCTTTGTGAGGAAAGGAGCCTGTCATGAAGAAGACCACTCTCCCCTGATGCAGGACTCCACAGAAAAAGAGCTTCAAAGACTTCGGCGGGAAAGGAAGCCAAAGCAGCGTGCCCAGCACGCAAGCCCGAGAATCAAGGCTTCTAAACGGAATGCCTTCAAGGCCTAGGCTCTTCCATGAGGAGAGAAAGATCCACCACAAGGGGGCGGTGCGAAAGCGTAAGAAAAGTGCCGCATACACGGCTCCCAGGATCTCCGAAAAGGCGCCCACCTTAGTATGGGCCTTAGAGCGACCAGGCACGGTGAAAGGGCCCTGGCGTGTACGCGCTGCCAGGCCGCACCACTAGGGGGAGCCCCTGCACCAGGACCCGCATCACAACACACACTCCAGTTCTGTGTCCGCACAGAGCCCCTCTGGGAAATTCCCAAGCTCTCTACCTGACTGTAGCATTCTAACATGGCCCGGCCAATGCACGTGTGAGGAGAGGGGTGTGGCAGAGCAGTTCTCGCGGAAAGCACACAGAAGCGAGGCCCTCTTTCCAAAGAAGGTTCTCAGAGCTCCCTGAGCAGGGAGGTCTTCCGAAATGGGTGTGTGGGCCTCAGAGCAACCCGGCATGCTGAAAGGGCCCTGGTGTGTACGCGCTGCCAGGCCGCACCACTAGGGGGAGCCTGTGCGGTAGGACCCAGAGCACAACAAACATGCCACGTCTGAGTCCGCCCAGAGCTCCTCCTAGAACGTCCCACGCTCTGAGCCTTACAGTCACAATCGACCCTGGCCCGGGCCTTGGAGGTTTTAGGAGAGTGGCATGAAGGGGGCGGTTCTCGCGGAAAGACCATAGAAGCGAGGCCCTCCTTCCAAGGAACGTCTCGGAGCTCCCTGATCATAGAGGCCTTCCGAAATGGGTGTGTGGCAGCTCCGGACAAGTGTCCCAGGCCTACCGCAGGGAATCCGGGCTAGGGCACACGCCACTCCTGGTCCTTGCCAAAGGAAACATTCCTAAGCCCGGGAAGAAGAGAGGAAAACAGCTGAGTCTCTCACACACCAAAGGAGCAAAGATGTGGACGTCCCAGCTCCCTTGCTCCCCGTTTTCCATGGAGTGAGAAAAAGCTAGCTTCCACTTTGTGAGGAAAGGAATATGTCTGGAAAGCGTCCAATGTCACCTGATGAGGGACTCCACAGAGAAAGAGCTTCAAAAACCTCAGTGAGGAAGGAAACCAAAGCAGGGTGCCAAGCCCGCAGCCCCTAGAAACAAGCTTTCTAACCAGAACGCCTTCCCGACCTAGTGCCTTCCTGGAGGAGGGAAAGATTCACCACACGGGGGAGGTGCGAGAAGCGTAAGAGAAATGCAGGGTACACGGCTCCGATTATCTCCGAGACGTCGCCCACCTCAATAGGGGCCTCAGAGCGACCCGGCACGCTGAAAGTGTCCTGGTGTGTTCGCTCTGACAGTTGGAACCACTAGAGAGAGCCCCTGCACCAGGACCCACCTCACAACACACACTCCAGTTCTGAGTCCGCACAGAGCACCTCTGGGAAATGCCCACCCTCTCAGCCTGACTGTAGCATTCGGACCTGGCCGGGCCAATGCACGTGTGAGGAGAGGGGCGTGGCGGAGCGGTCCTCGCGGAAAGCACACAGAAGCGAGGCCCTCTTTCCAAAGAACGTTCTCGGAGCTCCCTGAGCAGAGAGGCCTTCGAAAATGGGTGTTTGGCAGCGCGTGAGAAGTGTCCCAGGCCTACCGCAGGAATCGGGGTTGGGGCACACTCCACTCCTGGTCTTTTCTGATGAAAGGATTCCTATGCTGAGGAAGAACAGAGGTGAAGAACTGAGTCCCTCAGGCACCAAAGGAGCAAAGGATGTGAACGTCCGCAGCTCCCTTGTTTCCCATTTTTTGCTGAGAAAGCAAGGTGTAGACACAACCTCCGGGAGGACCAAGGAGCGTGTCGCCCCCTGAAGATTAAAAACAATTCACCAAAGGGAAAACCTCCACCCACAAAGTCGTTCCGTAAAGAGGAAAGATTCGCTCTACCGGGGACCTGGCGTGCGCCCAGAATGGGGGGAGAAGGGTCTGAGGGCACGGCAGACTCAGGTGGCCTTCCGGCCACCTGAAGGGGAAGCAATTTCCAAGCGGACCTGTGGGAACGGTTGCAGAGATAGCTAGCTTCCTCTTTGTGAGTAAAGGAGCCTGTCAGGAAGACGACCACTGTCCCCTGATGCAGGACTCCACAGAGAAAGAGCTTCAAAGATCTCGGCGGGAAAGGAAGCAGACGTGCCAGCTCCCTTTTTCCCCGTTTTCCATGTAGCGAGAAATAGATAGCTTCCACTTTTTGAGGAAAGGATCTGTCTGGAAAGTGGCCAATGTCCCCTGATGAGGGACTCCACAGAGAAAGAGCGACCCGGCATGCTGAAAGTGTCCTGGTGTGTTCGCTCTGCCAGTAGGAACCACTAGGGGGAGCCCTTGCGCCAGGACCCACATCACAATACACACTCCAGTTATGAGTCCGCGGGAGCACCTCTGGGAAATTCCCACGATCTCAGCCTGACAGTAGCATTCTGACCTGACCCGGCCAATGCACGTGTGGGGAGAGGGGCGTGGCGGAGCGGTCCTTGCGGACAGCACACAGAAGCAAGGCCCTCTTTCCAAGGAACGTTCTCGGAGCTCCCTGAGCAGAGAGGCCTTCGAAAATGGTTGTTTGGCAGCGCGTGAGAAGTGTCCCAGTCCTACCGCCGGGAATCGGGGCTAGGGGAAACGCCACTCCTGGTCCTTTCCGATGAAAGCATTCCAAAGCCGAAGAAGAACATAGGAGAAGAGATGAGTCTCTCAGGCACCAAAGGAGCAAAGGATGTGAACGTCCGCAGCTCCCTTGTTTCCCATTTTGTGCCGAGAGAGCAAGGTGTAGACACAACCTCCGGGAGGACCAAGGAGCGTGTCGCCGCCTGAAGATTAAAAACTACTCTCAAAAGGGAAAGCCTCCTCCCGCAATGTAGTTCCGTAAAGAGGAAAGATTCGCTCTACGGGGACCTGGCGTGCGCCCAGAATGGGGGGAGAAGGGTCTGAGGGGCCAGCAGACTCAGGTTGCCTTCTGGCCTCCTGAAGGGGAACAAATTTCCGAGCAGACGTGTGGGAAAGCTTGCAGAAATATCTAGCTTCCTCTTTGTGAGGAAAGGAGCCTGTCATGAAGACGACCACTGTCCCCTGATGCAGGACTCCACAGAGAAAGAGCTTCAAAGACTTCAGCGGGAAAGGAAGCCAAAGCAGCGTGCCCAGCCCGCAGCCCTGAGAATCAAGGCTTCTAACCGGAATGCCTTCAAGACCTAGGCTCTTCCATGAGGAGAGAAAGATCCACCACAAGGGGGCGGTGCGAAAGGCTAAGAAAAGTGCCGCGTACATGGCTCCGATGATTTCCGAGAAGGCGCCCACCTTACTATGGGCCTCAGAGAGACCAGTCATGCTGAAAGGGCCCTGGCGTGTACGCGCTGCCAGGCCGCACCACTAGGCGGAGCTCCTGCGGTAGGACCCGGAGCACAACACACACTCCACTTCTGAGTCCGCCCAGAGCTCCTCCTAGAAAGTCCCATGCTCTGAGCCTTACAGTCACAATCGACCCTGGCCCGGCCCTTGCAGGCGTTAGGAGAGTGGCATGGCGGGGTCAGTTCTCATGGAAAGGCCATAAAAGCGAGGCCCTCCTTCCAAAGAACGTCTCAAAGCTCCCTGAGCAGAGAAGCCTTCCGAAATGGGTGTGTGGGAGCACCGGACAAGTGTCCCAGGCCTACCGCAGGGATTCAGGGCTAAGGCACACACCACACCTGGTCCTTGCCGAAGGAAACATTCCTAAGCCCGGGAAGAAAAGAGGAAAATAGCTGAGTCTCTCACACACCAAAGGAGCAAAGATGTGGACGTCCCAGCTCCCTTGTTCCCCGATTTCCTTGGACCGAGAAATAGCTGGCTTCCACTCTGTGAGTAAAGGAGTCTGTCTGGAAATCGTCGAAGGTCCACTGATGAGGGACTCCACAGAGAAAGAGCTTCAAAAACCTCGGCAGGGAAGGAATCCAAAGCAGGGTGCCAAGCCCACAGCCCCGAGAAACAAGCTTTCTAATCGGAACGCCTTCCTGACCTAGTGTCTTCCTGGAGGAGAGAAAGATTCACCACACGGGGGAGGTGCGAGAAGCGTAAGAGAAATGTGGGGAACACGGCTCCGATTATCTCCGAAAAGGCGCCCACCTCAATAGGGGCCTCAGAGCGACCCGGCACGTAGAAAGTGTCCTGGTGTGTTCGCTCTGCCAGTAGGCACCACTAAGGGGAGCCCCTGCACCAGGACCCACATCACAATACACACTCCAGTTCTGAGTCCACACAGAGCACCTCTGGGAAATTCCCATGCTCTTAGCCTGACTGTAGCATTCGGACCTGGCCGGGCCAATGCAAGTGTGAGGAGAGGGGCGTGGCGGAGCGGTCCTCGCAGAAAGCACACAGAAACGAGGCCCTCTTTCCAAAGAACGTTCTCGGAGCTCCCTGAGCAGAGAGGCCTTGGAAAATTGGTGTTTGGCAGCGCGTGATAATTGTCCCAGTCCTACTGCAGGGAATCGGGGCTAGGGCACCCGCCACTCATGGTCCTTGCTGAGGGAAGCATTCCTAAGCCGAGGAAGAACAGAGGAGAAGAGCTGAGTCTCTCAGGCACCAAAGAGCAAAGGATGCGAATATCCGCAGCTCCCTTGTTTCCCATTTTGTGCCGAGAGAGCAAGGTGTAGACACAACCTCCTGGAGGACCAAGGAGCGTGTCGCCGCCTAAAGATTAAAAACAACTCTCCAAAGGGAAACCCTCCTCCCGCAAAGTCGTTCCATAAAGAGGAAAGATTCGCTCTACCAGGGACCAGGCGCGCACCCAGAATGGGGGGAGAAGGGTCTGAGGGGCCTGAAGACTCAGGTTGTCTTCCGGCCTCCTGAAGGGGAAGCAATTTCCGAGCGGACGTGTGGGAAAGCTTGCAGAAATAGCTAGCTTCCTCCTTGTGAGGAAAGCAGCCTGTCAGGAAGACGACCACTGTCCCCTGATGCAGGACTCCACAGAGAAAGAGCTTCAAAGACTTCGGCGGAAAGGAAGCCAAAGCAGCATGCCCAGCCCGCAGCCGTGAGAATCAAGGCTTCTAACCGGAATGCCTTTAAGACCTAGGCTCTTCCATGAGGAGAGAAAGATCCAACACAAAGTCGTGGTGTGAAAGGCTAAGAAACGTACAGGGTTCACGGCTCCCAGGATCTCCGAGAAGGCGCCCACCTTAGTATGGCCCTCAGAGAGACCAGGCACGCTGAAAGGGCCCTGGTGTGTACACGGTGCCAGGCCGCACGACTAGGGGGAGCCCCTGCGGTAGGACCCGGAACACAACACACACTCCACTTCTGAGTCTGCCCAGAGCTCCTCCTAGAAATTCCCACACTCTGAGCCGTACAGTCACAATCGACCCTGGCCCGGCCCTTGCAGGCGTGAAGAGAGTGGCATGGCGGGGGCGGTTCTCGCGGAAAGACCATAGAAGAGACGCCCTCCTTCCAAAGAACGTCTCGGATCTCCCTGAGCAGAGAGGCCTTCTGAAATGGGTGTGTAGCAGCGCCGGACAAGTGTCCCAGGCCTACCGCAGGGAATCGGGGTAGGGCACATGCCACACCTGGTCCTTGCCGAAGGAAACATTCCTAAGCCCGGGAAGAAGAGAGGAAAACAGCTGAGTCTCTCACACACCAAAGGAGCAAAGATGTGGACGTCCCAGCTCCCTTGCTCCCCGTATTCCATGGAGTGAGAAATAGCTAGCTTCCACTTTGTGAGGAAAGGAATCTGTCTGGAAAGCATCCAATGTCCCATGATGAGGGACTCCACAGAGAAAGAGCTTCAAAATCCTCGGCGGGGAAGGAATCCAAAGCAGGGTGCCAAGCCCGCAGCCCCGAGAAACAAGCTTTCTACCCGGAACGCCTTCCTGACCTAGTGTCTTCCCGGAGTAGAGAATGATTCATCACACCGGGGAGGTGCGAGTAGCATAAGAGAAATGCGGGGTACACGACTCCAAGGATCTCTGAGAAGGCACCCACCTCAATAGGAGCCTCAGAGCAACCCAGTATGCTGAAAGTGTCCTGGTGTGTTTGCTCTGCCAGTAGGCACCACTAGGGGGAGCCCCTGTGCCAGGACACGCATCACAACACACATTCCAGTTCTGAGTCCACACAGAGCACCTCTGGGATATTCCCACGCTCTCAGCCTGACTGTAGCATTCGGACCTCTCTCGGCCCATGCACGTATGTGGAGAGGGGCGTGGCGGAGCGGTCCTCGCGGAAAGCACACAGAAGCGAGGCCCTCTTTCCAAAGAACATTCTCGGAGCTCCGTGAGCAGAGAGGCCTTCCCAAATGGGTGTTTGGCAGCGCGTGGGAAGTGTCCCAGTCCTACTGCAGGGAATCGGGGCTAGGGTACACGCCACTCCTGGTCCTTTCTGATGAAAGCATTCCTAAGCCGAGGAAGAACAGAGGAGAAGAGCTGAGTCTTTCAGGCACCAAAGAAGCAAAGGATGTGAACGTCCGCAGCTCCCTTGTTTCCCATTTTGTGCCGAGAGAGTAAGGTGGAGACACAACCTCAGGGAGGACCAAGGAGCCTGTCGCCGCCTGAAGATTAAAAACAACTCTCCAAAGGGAAACCCTAATCCCGCAAAGTCGTTCCGTAAAGAGGAAAGATTCGCTCTACCGGGGACCTGGCATGCGCCTAGAATGGGGGGAGAAGGGTCTGAGGGGCCGGGAGACTCAGGTTGCCTTCCGGCCTCCTGAAGGGGAAGCAATTTCTGAGCGGACGTGTGGGAAAGCTTGGAGAAATAGCTAGCTTCCTCTTTGTGAGGAAAGGAGCCTCTCAGGAAGACGACAACTGTCCCCTGATGCAGGACTCCACAGAGAAAGAGCTTCAAAGACTTCAGCGGGAAAGGAAGCCAAAGCAGCGTGCCGAGCCCGCAAGCCCGAGAATCAAGGCTTCTAACCAGAATGCCTTC
>PISX010028914.1:0-20847 GCA_004024625.1 Mellivora capensis | reverse complement strand
AAAAAAAAAAAAAAAAGAAAAGAAAACAAACAGAATTTCACTAAAGCTATAAAAATGGTATAAAAAAATTTGGTTAGGATGAAACATAAAAAGCAGAAACACCTTAAACCAAACAAGTATGCAACTTTAAAAAAACTATTTATTTGCTAACAAACAAGGAGCCCAAACTTCGAAGTATCACCAAAATACCTCATAAGGGAAGGACAAAGGCTCAGGGAAAACTAACAGTCAAGAAATTTAGAAGAATTACAATTACCATTTAACTTCCCCACTTATCATGCAAGCTAAGAGTTTATAAAGGGGAAGAACTGGAAAAGAATACAAAAAATAACTTTTAAAGGAACGAAGCCATGTGAATACTTCATCTGTTTTAAGATCTCCCCATCTCCAAGTTCTTTCAAGAAACTTCAACAATCAGTTACATTTTCCCTTGTGTGTATGTCTAGCCTCCTCTCACCAAGATTCTCCCTATCAGCATGTATACTTAATCTTCTTTCTTAAAACTACACCAAAGACCCACAACCCAGCACCCTTTCTTTTTCCTTTATAAACTTCTCAAAAAAGTTGACTGAATACACTCAGTCTCCATTTAGAAATATTTTTCACTCACTTTTCAAGCAATTCCAATGTGGCTGGCATCCCATTTCTCCATAGCAGTTTTCAGTAAAGTCACCAAAGATCTCTTCATCTCTCAATCTAATGGGCATTTTCTTTTCTTTTCTTTTCTTTCAACACAGGGCGTGAACTCATGACCATGAGATCAAGACCTGAGCGGAGATCAAAGGTCGGATGCTTAACCGACTGAGGCACCCAGGCACCCCTAAGCATTTTCAAATAAACTCCTCATCTTGCTTGGCCTCTTGACAGCATTCATCAGTTAACTACTCTCCTGAAGCACTCATTTCTCTTGGCTGCCATACGCTATACTCTGGTTTTCCATCTTCTCTCTAGTTCTCTATCTTAGTCACCTCTGCTAGCTAGTCCTTTTCTCTCAAATCTAGAAATTCAAACAGGTTTGAACATGGGCTCTTTTCTAACACTATGCTCTAGGTGACGTCACCATGCCCAAGGCTTCGAATACCATGTATATGCCAATGACTGCCAAACTCTAGCCCAGATCTTACCTCTGATATGCTAACCCACATATCAAACCACTTATTCAGAAACCTCAAAAGCACATCTTACTCACCATCTCCAAAAGCCAACTTATGATTATTCCCAAAAAACAAGCTTGAGGTATTCTCTCAGTCCAGATGTACGAGCCAAAAATATCCATAAGAGGTGACTATAACTACATGACCTCTAAGGTCCTTATTCTATAATCTATACCACCACTTCCAACCATGGCCCAGGGATCTCTAAGGGTCCACCTTTCAGGGGGAGTCTATGAAACCAAAACTATTTCGATATTAATATTAAGACATTATTCCTCTTTTTCACTTTCATTCTGAGTATGTATAGTACAGGATCCTGAAGGCTGCATGATGTAAGTTATCAGGACAGATGGAATGCAGAAGGAGATAGGAGAATCCAGAGGTCTTCTATTAAGCTAGACATTAAAAAGATTTAGAAAATGTCCAACAATGTCACTCCTTTCACTAATGTTTTTGTTTTGGAAAAATAGTTATTTTTTATTTTAAAAATGTTACCTGTTTATTTTAATATGGATTTATTTTAAATAAATTAATAAGTATATTTAAACTTCCATATCATGCATCTTTTCCAACCACAACACTAGGAAACTAGAAATCAACCTCAAGAAAAAATCTGAAAAAAAAATACAAATATAGGGAGGTTAAATAACATGCTACTAAAAAAATTAATGGGTCAACCATGAAATCAAAGAGGAAATCAAAAAAATACATAGAAAGAAATGAAAATGAAAACACAACCATCCAAAATCTCTGGAATGCAGCAAAAGATATTCAAAGAAGGAAGTTTATAGCAACACCAACCTACTGCAAGAAGCAGAAAATTTTCAAATAAACAACCTAACCTGACACCTACATGAGATACAAAAAGAAGAAACAAAACCCAAAATCAACAGAATGAAGGAAAGATAGAGCAGAAATAAATGAAATAGAAACTAAAAAGAAAAGAAAAGAAAAAGCAAGATCAATAAAGCCAAGAGCTCTGGTTCTTTGAAAAGATTAACAAAACTAATAAACAGTTAGCCAGACTCATTAAGAAAAAAAGAAGAGAGGACTCAAGTAAGATCAGAAATGAAAGAGGGGTAATGCCAACCAACCCTAGAATTATAAAGGATTATAAGAGAATATTACGAAAAATTATATGCCAACAGATCGGACAACCTGGAAGAAATGAATTCCTAGAATCTTATTAACTTCCCAAAACTGACTCAGGAAGAAACAAAAAATATGAATAGATCGATTACCAGCAATAAAATTAAATCAGAAAAAAAAACCACAAACAAAACAAAAACAAAAACAAAACTGCCAACAAACAAAAGTCCAGGAACACATGGCTTCACAGGTGAATTCTACCAAACATTTAAAGAAGAGTTAACATCTATTCTTCTCAAACTATTCCAAAAAATTGAAGAGAAAGGAAAGCCACCCTGATACCAAACCCAGATAAAGACATTACAAAAAAAGAACTACGGGAAAATATCTCTGAACACAGATGCAAAAATCCTCAACAAAATATTGGCAAACTGAATCCAACAATACATTAAAAAAAAAAAAATCATTCACCACAACCAAGCAGGATTTATTCCTGGGATGCAAGGGTGGTTCAATATTCACAAATCAAACCAATGAGATACATCACATCAACAAGAGAAAGGATAAAAGCCATATGATTATTTCAAGAGATGCAGAAAAAGGATTTGACAAAAAAATGGTGTTGGAGAAACTAGACAGCTACATGCAAAAGAATAAAACTGAGCCATTCTCTTACACCACACACAAAAATAAAAACTCAAAATGGATTAAGGACCTAAACATGAGATGTGAAATCATGAAAATTCTAGAAGAGAGCACAAGCAGTAGCAACATTTCACTAGGTAGGTCTTCTGAGGCAAGAGAAACAAAAGCAAACACAAACTACTGGGACTATACCAAAATAAAAAGTTCCGCGCAGCTAAGGAAACAACCATCAAAACTGAAAGACCCCTGAATGGGAGAAAATATATGCAAGTGATGTATCCAAAAGAAAGGTTAGTATCCTAACTACAGAAAGAACTTATACAACTCAACACATACACAAAAACAAATAATTGATTAAAAAATGGGCAGGACAAATAATACATTATATGTTAATTTTTTAAAAAATGGGCAAAAGATGGGGCACCTGGGTGACTCAGTGGGTTAAGGCCTCTGCCTTCAGCTCGGGTCATGATCCCAGGGTCCTGGGATCGAGCCCCGCATCGGGTTCTCTGCTCAGCGGGGAGCCTGCTTCCTCCTCTCTCTCTGCCTGCCTCTCTGCCTACTTGTGATTTCTGTCTGTCAAATAATAGAAATCTTTAAAAAAAAAAAAAAATGGGCAAAAGAGGAGGGGCACCTGGGTGGCTTGGTCGGTTAAGCATCTGCCTTCAGCTCATGATCCCAGGGTCCCAGCTGAGCAGGGAGCCTGCTTCTCCTTCTCCTCCCCACTCATGCTCTCTGTTGCTCTTTCTCCCTCTCAAATAAATAAATAAAGTCTTTTTAAAAATAATAAATAAACTTTAAAAAATTGGGCAGAAGAGGGGACTCCTGGGTGACTCAGTCCATTGAGTGCCCAACTGTTACTTTCAGCTCAGGTCATGATCCCAGGGTTGTGAGATCAAGCTCCACATTGGGCTCATGCTGCATGTGGAGGCTGCTTAAGATTCTCCCTCTCGGAGCACCTGGGTGGCTCAGTGGGTTAAAGCCTCTGCCTTCGGCTCACGTCATGATCCCAGGGTCCTGGGATCGAGCCCCGAATCAGGTTCTCTGCACAGCGGGGAGCCTGCTTCCCCTCCTCTCTCTCTGCCTGCCTCTCTGCCTGCTTGTGATCTCTGTCAAATAAATAAATAAAAATCTTTAAAAAAAAAAAAAGATTCTCCCTCTCCCTCTCCTTTTGCCCCCCCCTTCTCCCTCTCTAAAAGAAATTTATAATAAAACTAAAATTAAGAATGGGCAGAACAGGGGCGCCTGGGTGGCTCAGAGGGTTGAGCCTCTGCCTTCGGCTCGGGTCATGATCGCAGGGTCCTGGGATCGAGCCCCAAATCGGGCTCTCTGCTCAGCGGGGAGCCTGCTTCCCCCTCTCTCTCTGCCTGCCTCTCTGCCTACTTGTGGTCTCTGCCTGTCAAATAAATAAAAAAAAAAAAAAAAAAAAAAAGAATGGGCAGAACACACAAACCAGACATTTCTACAAAGACGACACACAGATGGCCAAAGACACACACGAAAAGATGCTCAACATCTCTCACCATCAGGAGAATGCAAACCAAAACACAACGAGAGATCACCTCACACCTCTCAGAATGGTGAAAATCAACCATATGAGAAACAGATATGGAGAAAAAAGAACCCTCACTGTATTGTTGGCAGGAATGCAAACTGGTGCAGCCACTATGGAAAACAGTATAGAGAGTCCTCCAAAAATTAAAAATATAGCTACCGTATGATCCATCCAGTAATTCCACTACAGGGTATTTACCAAAGAATATATAAACAGTAATCTGAAAAGATACATGCACCCCTATGTTTATAGCAGCATTATTTACAATCATCAAAATATGAAAGCAGACCAAGTGTGTGTGTGTGATGGAATATTAGTCAGCCATGAAAAAAACTCACTCTTTGCAACAACATGGATGTATCTAAAGCAATAATGCTAAGTGAAATAAGTCAGAAAGGCAAAACCATATGACATCACTCATATGTGGAATTTAAGAAACAAAACAAACGAACAGGGTAAAAAAAGAGAAACAAAAAAACAGACTCAACAATGGCAAACAAATGGATGGGTGAAACAGGTGAAGAGGATGAAGAGTACACTGATCATGATGACCACAACTACTGTGCAGAACGGCTGATTCGCTGTATCGTACACTGGATACTGATGTAACACTGTATGTTAAGTATACTGGAATTAAAATTTTTAAAAAACTAATATGTTTAAAACTTCTAACATAGTAAATACCAATAGATATAACCCATGTGAATAAAGCCCTTTGAAGCTTTTAATAAGACAAGAGTATGAAATGGTCTGGACACCAGAAAGTTTGAGAAATGCTGATCTATACTTATGGTATACACATAAATAAGATACAAGATGACATTTTATGAAATAGCCAATTTTCAAATATCTTCTAGCAGCAAATTCTCCCTTTACATTTATTGACCGGGCTCTCATTCAGTCAGTCACATAGATTTGACTCAATTATTTTTTGGGCTCCTACTATGTGTCTGGTCCTGGAGACAGAGATGAAAGAAATTACTTTGTTTTGGCTCTCCCAGAGAATGTTTTCCATGCCTTCGCTACATTCAGTTCTCTCATCTCTATAAGATCCTGTGTAACAACCACAGTTGCCTGAAAGAATGAGAAAAGACAACCCTGCAACAGTCATACTATCTCGTCTAAATATAAAATGGACAAATGTAGTAGGAACCACGCTAGAAAAAAAAGGAGAAAACATTCCAGCTCTAGGCCAGACCTATTACACTGTTCCAAGTAAATTCTCAGAATAACCAACACTCGCATAATATAGTATAATACACAAATACAAATGGCCTGAGAATTCAGCCTCACCTCTCTTTACATTTTAAATACAAAAACCAGGGGCACCTGGGTGGCTCAGTTGTTAAGCGGCTGCCTTCAGCTTAGGTCATGATCCTGGGGTCCTGGGAAAGAGCCCCCGGCATGGCATCATCGGCCTCCTTGCTCAGCAGGAAGCCTCCTTCTCCCTCTCCCACTCCCCCTGCTTGTGTTCCCTCTCACTTTCTCTGTCAAATAAATAAAATCTTTAAAAAATAAAATAAAATACAAAAACCCCAACAACTACTTTTACAAATGCAAGGCTGATCTACTGTAATCTAAGAAATCCAGAAGAAAACTGTGTAACATTTGGTACCAGTTTGGCCTTTGGAACATAAGTGGCAGGGGGAGGATCACAAAGAAACATAATATTCCCCACTGACAGGAGACGAGCTATACCTGACTATAGATGACCCTAGTCTTCTACTTAAGAAAGAAAAAGTAGCAATAATGAACAAGACCAGGAACAATGTTGGAGGTGCAGGGGGAGTCCTAGAAATACCAGCCTATACTTTGCTTACCCACCATCTAGTTATCCTGAATGCTTCCAAATTAATTTCAAGGAATATATGTTTATAAAAGTGTCTCACAGTTCACAAGTCAGGATTACTTTTTTGCCCTAAAATGTAAAATTCATTTATAGATAGATATATACATATATATATTATAACCCTATGGAAAATATATTTCTTACTGTGAGGGTCCTAGTCAAAAGAGTTGGAAAGGTTCCCACGCCTTTTCAGTTCACAGAGCTCTCAGTGTCTCAGTAAGTTTCTCATGGTGCCCCCAAGCACCAAAAAAATAGATAGCAGTTCCATTTATTAGATCCATACAATCAAATAAGTCTTTGTGTTCTAACAACTTAGTAACAGTTTGAAAAATACATATAAATTGAAAAGAATGTTTTATTACTATATAACCACAATGACTTATTAATGGGATGTGTGCACCAGCTATACATTACACAGCTTCTCAAACCTTGAAATCACTTTGGACAGTGCCACTTTCATTTACCATTCACACTGACTTTTGCACAGTACTTGCTTTTTATCACAGCAGCCCCCTAAACGCAGCTTTTTGAAGACATCCTGTCATCCGAAGAAATGTAGCACAATCTCACAGTCACTGCCTCAAACTAATAGTTTGAGCAGTGTCCCACAGATATCCCACAGCTGTCAAATATTACTGTGTTTCCCTCGAAAATTTTTAAATATTCCACAGTACCTGTGTGAGTTCACTACAGTACTCTAAGGCACCTCATGGCACAGCCTGGAAATGCTGGGTTTAAGGAACACTGATCTAGCCTATGTACTTACTTTGTAAATGAAGAAATGACACTCAAGGTCACAGAGCTAGTAGGAAATAAACACTTTTAAGTTTAACCTTCCATCAACAAAAGATTTTGAAAGAGAATCTCACTGTGATATCATGTTGACGAAATCTACAGATCTCTGAAAAACAAGTAAATTTGAAAATGTTCAGTGTTTTCTTTTTTAGAAAAAGATGTTTCAAAAATTATAAAAGTGGGACTTATAATAAACAATACAAAAGTGTCTAAAGTAAAAAAAGGAAAATCATCCACTCCTACAGGGATAACACAGCTAATTGTTAAACATCTATCCTTACAGACTCTTTCCTATGCACACAAAAAGTTGTAATAAAATCAAACTAAATTTCTTTGCCCATGTGTTTATTTCAAAACCGAATCATATTCCACAGTGTTATGCAACTATTTTTCTCACTCAGTATTTTATCATGAATATTCTTCTATGTCAGTACCTAATAGTAATTGCAAACACTTAAACACGTATTGGTGCTTACTATGCTTACTTACAGCTGAAATAGCAACTCATTTAATTCTCACAACAGCCCTGTCAGGTGAGAACTGTAATTATACCCACTTTATAGATGAGTTTAAGTAATTTGCTAATGGCTGCATCTAATAAGTGATACAACTGGGATCTGAACCCAGAAACTTAGTTGCATGGTCCCTGCACTCAATGAGACCGTCAGCTGCTTCTCATGAAGAGAGCTACCCCTCAACCTGTTAATAAGTGCATAGTACTTCAGAGCATAAATATACTATAATTTCAGCTATTCCTCTACCAGATGGGACATTTAGAACACTTTTTATTTACAAATTCTACTGGCATTCAGTTATAATAATGTTAAAATGAACATTCTTATAGATTTGCTCTTGTTCTTTATGTTAAAATTTCTGTAAGATAAACTCCCAAAAACGAAATGATGAAATACGTGCCCTTTTAATTCTGATAAGTAACACCAAATTTCCTTCCAGAATATTGTCCTAATTGTACCAATTTATAGTCCCAGTGACAGAGGGGAGGACTGAGGTCCATTTTTAAGTTAATATTTTTGATTCATGGAGAGGTCTACTTTGAGTTTTCACTCTGATGTAGAATGAATAGATTGCCCAGTTGGTCACAATCATGGTCTGATTTGATCATGATAACTACCTGACATTAAACAAGTGAAGACTTAACAGTCTTCTACAGTGAATTCTTCATCCAGTTATGAAACCACTTTGGGTTAGATATTTCCCCTATATGATACTGTTCACTTATGTGTAAAACATGGGAATTGGACCAGCTGGCCTTTAAGACTTAAAACTCCCAATGCTGTAATTAAGAAGTGACTTAAAGTTATTAAGAGCCTATAATTATAGTACTAATTAGGTCAGGGTCTTAAACCTTTTATTTTCTTTAAATTATAGTAACTATTGCCAAAACACCTAGGCCAATCATTAAAATATCCAGTAAAGTTTTCAGGATCCACCTGTGGCTTTTTAATCGCAGGCTTTCATTCCCTGCTACCTAGCCAACTGGAACATATCTCTGGAGTATATGCCTAATAAGAGTTGATGTGTGCCTAGGAACATGAACCAGTGTTTCGTTTTGTTTTCTAAACACTATGCCAAGACCACTCTTTAGTCAATTTATTCAACTAATACTTACTGATTAGTTTGCTATTTGCTAGCCACTGGGCACACAATAATTAACAGAGGATCTCTGCCATCATGGAACTTACAGACTAAATGAGGAAGGCAAATAACCAACCAAAATAATCACTAGTAAATGTAAAGTTATACCTGTGATAATAATAAAAAGCTATTAGGGCAGAGAAAAAAACACTATTCAATCTTTTGATTGTGTTTTTGGACTATCTATGACACTAGAAACTGTTTGAGATGGAAAGAAAATGTCAATAAAGACAATTATTTCACAACTTGTTCCATGCTGCAAAAAGAGCAATCACAAGTGTAGATGGCAAGTTAACTTTTTAAATCATCAGTTCTACAATAAAATCACCAAGATGCTACTACTCTTCAGTTATGCTACCATGTGGACCAAATACTGGTTTTTCATAACCAAGAGTATAAATGATTTGAATTACCAAAGATGACAGAACTAAGAGTATCCAAACAAAATGAGAGATGACAGATCAACTACAATTTCTTTTTTTTTCTTTTTTTTTTTTTTTAAGATTTTATTTATTTATTTGTGAGAGAGGGAGAGAGCGAGAGCGAGCACAGGCAGACAGAGTAGCAGGTAGAGGCAGAGAGAGAAGCAGGCTCCCTACCGAGCAAGGAGCCCGATGTGGGACTCGATCCCAGGACGCTGGGATCATGACCTGAGCCCAAGGCAGCCGCTTAACCAACTGAGTCACCCAGGCGTCCCTCAACTACAATATCTTAAGAACACCGTTCAAGCAAAAAGTACATATAGCCGTAAAGCCATCCACTATAATAATTCATGACTCGCTCATAATTAACAAAAATTACTGAAAGTATTGTTTTTAAAGAACAACAATCATCAGCATAAAGGAGTTAGTGGCATGTCAAAAGGAACAAAAATAGAATTTTTTTTTTAGATTTTAAAAATCCATGGTCCAGAAGTATCCATATTAATATTCAATTTAAAAATAAAACTAATTCCACAATGTTAACTAGAATTGTGGTGATCATTTCACAATACATATACACAGAACCATTACACTGTACACCTAAAACTAATGTGTCAAGTATACCTAAATAAAAAAAAACAATTCTAGATCTGCAGAAATAAGAGCATCATTCATATAAATGAACTTCCTTCCATGTCAATTTCCACAACTGCAAAACAAAAATATTTGCCAAACCTACCTCGCACTGCTATAAAGACTAAATAAAATAACGTATGTGGTGATACACCAAAAAATGATGTCAATTATTTTAAACGGCTGCTTCTTTTTTGCTGTCACTATAACACAGCAATTTAACAAATAAAATTGGTTAGGCAGGGATTCATCTCCTTTCTTCTGTCCATGATATGACAGAAGTGTTATAAAATGGGCAAAAGACTGGCAATCAAAAGCATTAAAAAAAATTCACAACTTCGTAATTCATAAATTGATTACCCCACAGGTTGACTGTTTTAGTAACATTCTTACATAATAATCTGTCTCAGAGAATTAGAGAAATTATCTCCCATATGTATGAAACTGTTTAGTTATTAGACCTCACCATCATTACAAACACAAGTCCTGTTACTATGAAAAAATGAGATACATGTATTTATCCACACATACAAGGTATTTTAGCTTGATGTTTATCTTCTGATCAAAGCATCTTAAATCCAATGCAATGCGGCTTTAATGCTTCACATCTACTTTATTACACTGAATGGAGTTCGTCAAGTTTGCACACCAAAACTAATTCATATTACACACCCATGGGTTTGAAGCAACTTCTACCATTGGTCTAACAACCAATCCCCCAAAGTCACAACCTCATGTTATTAGCAGCACACTGCCTTGTTTAAAAACAGTACTTTAAACTAAGAAATGTTTAAAGTGGAGAGCAGCTTTCAGGATTTTACCATTGCTTTTACAAATGGTTTCAAGCTGTTGCTAGGTTGGCCTAAGATAGCCTTTCCTTTAAAACCTTCAAATACAGGACAAGAGGAGGCATCGTTAACATGGCAACATTAACGACTTTTCCAAATTCAAAACAAGGATCACCATCAAAACAATCAGGTGGAGTGCATGGATACTGACTACTACTCCTGACAACCTGTCCTTTATGAAGGATCTTTTCCTTTTTGGAAGATTTGCTGCTACACTAAAACCACATTAAAATCGTATATCTATATGCAACTTCCTATCTGAAAACTACAAATCCAGCGAAATTCCAAACCGTATTTGTGACATTAGCTAAATATTATTTACCATGTTGGTAAATACATTTTAAAAAGAAGACGAGGAAAATACTGACAACTTTCAAAGCGTAAAGCTTTTTTAAATCCCCCACTAAATCATTTGTGAATAAATCGGTAGACTATATCGAGCAGCTGCTTGACTGGAGCAGACCAAAGTTTGCCCTATACTTGAGAATGTTTATCCTCACCAAAAAGGAACAGAAACCAGTCATCCTTGCCACTGGAGCCAGTTGCCCGGAATTTCCTAAAATATGCCTGATCCGCAAGTGAAGAAGGAGCACTTCTCCGGAGACCAAAGGCGAGAGGTACCTTAATCTCTCGCAGACCAGAGGAGGGGCGGGGAGCGGGGAGAGCCCTGGCAGGTTAAGGAAGGAAATCCGTCTTCGGCAGACGCCGGTGGGACCTGAAATCCAGGTCTCAGGATGGTCCTCCCCGCAAAGGCTCAAGACCTAGGGAGGTTCCCCGAGGGGGACGCCAGGCAGGGCCAGGGCTCCCAGCGCCCCACCCCGCCTCTCTCGCCGCCACTGGGGACCCGGGACCGCGGACAGAGACAGCAGAGGCTAAGCGAGCGTCCGCGGTCCGAGCCCTGTCCTCCCGCGTCTCACCTGAGAGTGTCGCCTCCGCCCTCGGCTCCCACGGTGCATCCCGCGGGGCCTGGCGGAGGGTGCAGTGATGCCGCCCCGACCGGCCCCAGGGCTACCGGGCCTGGCCTCCCCGCTCCGGGGACGCACCGGGTGCCCGCCTCGCACCGGCTCCCGGGATCCGCCGGGCTGCAGAGAAGGAAGGAGAGGCGGAAAGGCTGCCTCCCCTCCCCCACAGCAAGCCTCCCCCTGAGCTGCGGCCCTCTGCAGTTCCCTCTGGCGCAGGTCCGGCCCCGCTCCCCCGCCCGGGAGTCACTTCGGCAGCGGCGGCCCAGTCGCCATTACAGCCCAACAACTGACACGGAGGAGGAGCGGCGCCGGCGGCAGTGGCAGTGGCGGCCGCGCGAGGCAGGGCGGGAGCAGTCGGGGCCCCGGCAAACCTCGCGAGAACTGTCCCCAGACGGTTCCACAGGAATACAACCTTCGGTTAGGGCCATGTTGAGTGTGGCTAAAAGGCTGAGAGAGAGCAAAACGAAGAAAGGTCACTCGAAGGCGCCATGTTTAGTGTGGCGAATGTGTGCCTTGCAGGACTCGGGAGGAGCCAGAGTAGATCCGCAGCGGAGACCTCCCCCCCACCCCCACCCCGCTGCCTGCCCTCCTTCTTCCGACGCTAATTGGGCCTTCTGGCTTTGCAATTCGTACCCGGCCAAAAAAAAAAAAAAAAAAGAACAAGGTGGGGGTTGACCAGGGTGAATTTAGAAGTCGAAATTGCTGCTTCTCAGAGTTTACGATGTTTCACCAGTTGTCGGGGTAAATCTTCTTTACCCCAGTCAGTTTCAGAGTAATTGCCGCTCTGCGGCTGCTGCAGTTACCCACTGCTGTCAACTGTGGCGGTTTTATTCGCGAGAGTTACAGTTCTGTTCAGCATGTAGTACCTAATGGCTAAAGATTCAGGAGCAAGTAAAACGGAGTTTCCTCCCGTTAGGTATAGGCATCGACAGAACGGTGCTTTGAGAGACGCTCTGTAATCAACATATCGTCTAATATCTTTATCCTCTTCCCCCAATCTCCGCATGGTGAATTCTATCGTGTGTCGGGACTTAGTTTAAATGACCTGCCTTCTGCAAATATTGCCACCCTCCGCTAGGTGCTCACTTCACACAAGCTCTCTGCCCATCACTTTCTTCCACCGCCTGAACTCCTCCGATAGCTGTTTATCCAGAAGCAGTTTCTCATCTTTAAGTATCTTGAAGACCCTTTTGTCTCTCTGTGTTCCAGTAGGGCCTAGATCAGTAACTGGAACATTTAGGTGCTCGATAACTGCTTGTTGAGTAGATCCCATCAGTAGAAGCAGGAGGCAGTAACTGCTCCCTCTTTGTAGGGCCTTTAGCTGTGCCTGAGTAGGATGTAAGTGGATGTAAAAAAAAATCCTGCACATATGTAAAATGTGTGACTCTAGGTAGCTGTGCTGGAGGGAAGAACAGGAAATGTGGGTATCCCAAAGGTGCGGGTGGTAGCAAGAAAAACAACATAAGGAAAGAGTTATTTAGTTGTTTTCCCATCCATTCCGTGTAAAGCAGTGGGATAGATGATTTTCATATATTATTTCGCTGAATTTATACAACCACCCTAATTAAATATTATAAAACTTTTTTTAGAGGAGGAAGTGGGTTGAGAAAAGCTAAGCAACTTGCCCGATATTATACCATCAGTAAAGGGCAACTATGAGATTTGAGGTCTCCCTTACTCTAAAGCCTATTTATACTTCTCCACCCCCATGCTGCTTCCTGGGTAACAGAGAAAACACCAAAAGTTCCTACCACTTTGCAGAGAGCAATGTTATCCTCATATCAGCCTATGCACAATTTCCACCTCTCTTCTTTTGTGCTGATCCCTGCCTCTCCTTTGTCTCCCAGATACCTCAAACACAGCCATCTTTCTCCTTTTTGATCTGCCATTACTTAATTGTTTATACCCTACACATTACCTTTGAGGCATTTAGCCATATTTGACTGTAATGAATATTAAATTGCAACTTTTAAAAAGATTTTATTTATTTGACAGAGAGAGAGAGAGCACAGCAGGGGGAGCAGCAGGCAGAGGGAGAGGGAGAAGGAGGCTCACAGAGCAGGGAGCCTGATGTGGAGCTTGAAAACCAGGACTCCGGGATCATGACCTGAGCTGAACACAGATGGTAACGACTGGGCCAACCAGGCACCCCTACACGGCAATTTTTGAGTGAGATCCTAAGACAAACTGATAGCAGCAAGTAAATTATGAGACAGACATCCAAGTGGCAAATTTGCAAAGAAGTACTATGTCACCAGTTATGCAATTCTTGGCCCCTCTCTCAAGACCCTTCAGCCTGGTCAGTGATATGAAAGGCTTGAGAGATTGTAGACTCATTCAATTTGAGGGGAGGATTTTTGGGGAGAATAGGCAGAGGGGTGCAGAGGTAGCTGCTTCTTTACCTCAAACGAATGAGAAGGGCTTTGAGGAGACATGCAAAGCTTGATGTATGCACCAGAATCTGGAAGCCAGAGAAACCAGAGACTGAATTCAGCTTGAAAAAGGTATAGGAACCTCAGCAGCCAAGTAGAGAATGGTACCCACCAAGTTAAGTATTCCTGCTCCAAAAGAGGAGGCAGATAACTGAACCTGAAGTCAGAACCCATGTAAATAGTGCCCTACTGTTTGAGTTAAGAAAAGGTGGAGAGATCTACACTATTTGCCTGTACATGTATAAGTTATCTCTACATAAATGGAGAAGACATTGCTAATATTGGCTGTATGGAAGGAAACTGATGACCGCGAGTAAGAGAGATTTATCAGTTGTACTCTTTAATACTTTAAGAATTTTGAACCATGTGAAAATACTAACCATTTAAAAATAAGAATTTAAGGGATGCCTGGGTGGCTCAGAGGGTTGGGCCTCTGCCTTTGACTCAGGTCGTGGTCTCAGGGTCCTGGAATCGAGCCCCACATGGGGCTCTCTGCTCAGCGGGGAGCCTGTTTCCCCCTCTCTCTCTGTCTACTTGTGATCTCTCTCTCTCTGTGTCAAATAAATAAAATCTTAAGAAAAAAAAAGAATTTAAAAATAAAGATTAGGTATTTTCCTTAAAAAAAAAAAAGAAGTTAAAATTGAAGGAATCCTCCTAGAAGGGTGGCCTGCCAGGGTGAGTGGAACCCAGAGAAAGAAGAGTATTTGCCTGGGGGCCGAAGATGAAGGGACGTTGGGAGAGGCCAGCTGGAGGAGGGGCAGTCACAGGAGCATCAAAACAACATTCCGCAAGCACGACTGGAAGGATCAGAAATGGGGAAAGGGAGAAAAGGAGGAGGAGATTTAAAAAGCCCTAAGGAAACTGGTATAGCCACTGTGGAAAAGAGTAACGAATGAAAAATAGAATGATCATGTGATCTAGTAATTCTACTTCTGGGTATTTACTCAAAGAATACAAAAAAACTGATTTGAAAAGACATATACACCCCTACGTTTATTGCAGAATTACATGCAGGAGACAAAATATGGAAGCAGCCCAAGTGTGATCTGCTTATCCACTTCCTATCCACATCTTCTTATCCACTGATATATGGATAAGAAGATGTGGTTTACATACAGTGCAGTATTATTCAGCCATAAAAAAGAATGAAATCTTGTCATTTGCAACAACATGGATGGATCTAGAGAGTTTAGTGCTAAGTGAAATAAGTCAGAGAAAGACAAATACCATATGATTTCACTCATTGTGGAATTTAAGAAGCAAACGAACAAAGAGAAAAAAAGAAAGACAAACCAAAAAAAACAAACCCTCAGCTATAGAGAGCAAATAGATGGTTACCAGAGGGGAGATGGGTAAGGGGAATGGTGAAATAGGTGAAGAGAATTAAGAGTACATTTATCATGATGAGCACTGAGTAATGTATAGAATTATTGAATCACTGTATTGTACACCTGGAACTAATACGACACTATGTTAACTATACTGGGTTTGAAATAAAATAAAAATAAATAAATAAATATAAAAATACCACCACCAAAAAAATAACAACAACAATAATAATAAAAAGCAGTAAGGCAGCATGGTCCACCTTTGGAACATTGAATTAAAAAACTTAACAAATGCACAAAATAATTGAAGATCAGTAGCAACAGTTCAGAAAAGTTCAGTGATTTAAAAAAAAACAAACTGGGACACCTGGCTGATTCAGTCAGTGGAGCAAGTGACTCTTGATCTCAGGGTTGTAAGTTCAAGCCCCATGTCGGGATAGAGATTTCTTAAAAATTAAAGCTTTAAAAAAGAAAAACCCTTGTGACACCTGGGTGGCTCAGTTGGTTAAGCAGCTGCCTTCGGCTCAGGTCATGATCCCAGTGTCCTGGGATCGAGTCCCACATCGGGCTCCTTGCTCGGCAGGGAGACTGCTTCTCTCTCTGCCTCTGCCTGCCACTCTGTCTGCTTGTGCTCGCTCGCGCTCTCTCCCTCTCTCTCTGACATATAAATAAATTTTAAAAATAAAATAAAATAAATAAAATAAAAAAGAAAAACCCTAAAAACCAATTTTTTTAATGACAACCATTTGCCACAACATGGATAAAACTTGGGGACCTTATGCTAAGTGAAGCAAATCAGACAGAGAAAGACAAAAATATATACATATATCGAATCTTTAAGCTGTACCCCTAAAACTAATACAATGTTTATATCAATTATACCCCAATAAAAAGTAATTTTTAAGAAATTTAAATGGTAAGATGTTCTAATCACTAGCAATCAGGGAGAGACAAAATATAACCACAATGAGCAACCATCTCCCACCAGATTGGCAAAAATTAAAAGGTCTGATAATACCACATGTTGGCAGTGACATAAAGCAATGGGAATTTTTATGCACTTCTGAGAGCTGTGTAAATTGGTATAATGATTTGGGAAAACAGTTTGCAGTGAAGTTGAAGATGTGCCTATGACCCAACAATTTCACTGAAAGTGATCCACATTCTCAAACTCATTGTTTCTGGACCACAATAAAATGAAGAGCTTGTCCAAGTATTTAAATCAAAACAGTCACTAAGCACTCTTCTGGTGAGCTGACACTTTTTTTGAGGTAAGGTTTTGTTGATGAAAGAGTTGGTATACTGGGCGCTTGGATGGCTCAGTGGGTTAAAGCCTCTGCCTTCGGCTCGGGTCATGATCCCAGGGTCCTGAGATCGAGGCCCACATTGGGCTCTCTGCTCAGCAGGGAGCCTGCTTCCCTTCCTCTCTCTCTTCCTGACTCTCTGCCTGCTTGTGATCTCTCTCTGTCAAATAAATAAATAAAATCTTTAAAAATAATAATAATAAATAAATGAGAGTTTTCAAATACATGTAGGGAATAAGAAGAACAGCCCAAATGGAAGAGTAACAGATATATAAAAAACATAAATATATCATACATTTTATATATTTTAATACATAACATAAATATAAATATATCATACATGATATATTTTATCATATACCATAAACGTACACTTTAAAATATTAATATTAATATTAAATTTTAAAATATTAAAAAGTTTAACTTAAAAAAATCTTAAAATTCTCATTCCAAATAATCTATGAATAAATTAACATTGTTTTTACATAAACCAGTTGCTGAGAATGAAAACCTTGGGATAAAACAGAAAAGAAACTCTCATATTTGAGTAGCGGAGCTTTGTTAATCCAACCTACACGTCTCTGTGTCTCTCTCTTTACACACACACAGGCACACACTGGTTATGTCATTCACCTTTATTTTCACATTCATTTTAGGCAGGAGGGACACTACACTTTACAACGACCAGTAACATCGGAAGCCAGTCAGAATGGACCAGGGTTAGAGACTTCCCTTTCTGGCCAGAATAAATGCCTTAGTTGTTAGATCTTGGGAGTGAGTTTGCTGAGGCACAGCAGCTATTTAGCAACTGGTGCAGAACTATTTTTTTTAAGTTTTTATTTAAATAAGTTAGTTAACCTACAGTGTAATATTAGTTGCAGGTGTATAGTTTAGCGAGCAAAGGCTTATGTACAACAGCCGGTGCTCATCACAGGTGCCCTCCTTAATCCCCATCAGCTGTTTCACCCATCCCCCCCCCCATTCAGCTCTTCTCCTGGTAGCCATGAGTTTGTTCTCTATAGTTAAGGCCCTATTTCTTGGCTTGCCTGTTTCTCTGTTTTCCCCCATGATCATTTGTTTTGTTTCTTCAATTCCACATACACGTGAAATCATATGATATTTGTCTTTCTCTGACTTTATTTCACTCAGCATAGTACTCTCTAGCTCCATCCATGTTGCAAATGGCAAGATTTCATTCTTTTTTATGGCTGAGTAATAGTTCATTATTTATCTATACCGCATCTTCTTTATCCATTCATCACTTGATGGGCATGTGGGCTCTTTCCATAATTTGGCCATTGTAGATTTTTTGTATTCTTAGGGTAAATACCTAGTAGTGCAATTACTGGATCGTAAGTTAGCCCTATTTCAACCTTTTGAGGAACCTCCACGCTGTTTTCCACAGTGGTTACTCCAGTTTGCATTCCCACCAACAGTACAGAAGGGTTCTCCTTTCTCCACATCCTCGCCAACACCTGTTGTCTCTTGTGTGGTTGATTTTAGCCATTCTGACAGGTGGGGGCTGGTATCTCATCACACTTTCCATTTGTATTTCCTTAATGATGAGTGATGTTGAGTCTCATGTGTCTGTTGGCCATCTGGATGTCTTCTTTGGAAAAATGTCTATTCATGTCTTCTGACCATTTTTTAATTGGGTTATTTGTTTTTTGAGTATTGAGTTTTATAAGTTCTTTATATATTTTGAATACTAACCCTTTCTCAGATATGTCATTTAGTGCAGAACTATTTTTTTAATTTTTTATTTTTTTTATAAACATATAATGTATTATTAGCCCCAGGGGTACAGGTCTGTGAATTGCCAGGTTTACACACTTCACAGCACTAACCATAGCACATACCCTCCCCAGTGTCCAAAACCTCACCCCCCTCTCCCAACCCCCTCTCCCCCCAGCAACCCTAAGTTTGTTTTGTGAGATTGAGTCACTTATGGTTTGTCTCCCTCCCGATCCCATCTTGTTTCTTTTATTCTTTTCCTACCCCCCCAAACCCCCATGTTGCATCTCCACTTCCTCATATCAGGGATATCATATGATAGTTGTCTTTCTCCAATTGACTTATTTCACTGAGCATGATACCCTCTAGTTCCATCCACGTCGTCGCAAATGGCAAGATTTCTTTTCTTTTTGATGGCTGCATAGTATTCCATCGTGTATATATACCACATCTTCTTTATCCATTCATCTGTTGATGGACATCTAGGTTCTTTCCATAGTTTGGCTATTGTAGACATTGCTGCTATAAACATTCGGATGCACGTGCCCCTTCGGATCACTACGTTTGTATCTTTAGGGTAAATACCCAGTAGTGCAATTGCTGGGTCATAGGGTAGTTCTATTTTCAACTTTTTGAGGAACCTTCATGCTGTTTTCCAGAGCGGTTGCACCAGCTTGCATTCCCACCAACAGTGTAGGAGGGTTCCCCTTTCTCCGCATCCTCGCCAGCATCTGTCATTTCCTGATTTGTTAATTTTAGCCATTCTGACTGGTGTGAGGTGATATCTCATTGGGGTTTTGATTTGTATTTCCCTGATGCTGAGTGATGTGGAGCACTTTTTCATGTGTCTGTTGGCCATCTGGATGTCTTCTTTGCAGAAATGTCTGTTCATGTCTTAGTGCAGAACTATTTTAATATTTAAACAACCAAACCAGTGCAGACTAAATGTCAGCTAAGAATTAGTTATGATATTATTACAGGATTTGCAGTGGGCTTTGACCCACTGGTTTAATCAGCCTTATAGCCTTAAATGAAAAACACAGCAAAAATTTGCTTGTGGTAAGAACATGCCGGACCGTCTCAGCAAAGTCTATATTTTACTGGACAAACCTGTAGGTATAAGTGTATGCTTAACAACATATGTTTCTCATGCTTGATACCGTTCAGTCTGTCCAGAGACCATGACTCAGCTCAGAAAATTTTTCCTGAGATTTTGAGATTCTGTGAGAGGGCACATGATGAAGCCTCATTGCTGCCAGAAATACGTAACGTGGAATGTACCTGAAAATTCTTTGAGGATCCAATCATTCATAGTCATAGATAATATGACATAGATAGCAATAGTGTTTGAAAAAGAGGAACTTGAGATTTGAGCTCACTTGTGACTCAGAATCTCATTCTTCTTCAGTGTAAAAAGTTACCTGACCATTGCAAAATGCCATAGCTTGAAAGAAAAGAAATTCCAACAAAAGGAGGTCCAGTAAAACTAAAACAGAGCCCTTTACTCCATTCCTTTACTTACAACCTCCTAAATAAATATTAAAACAGATTGGTTCTGCTTTACTCCTAGGTAAAAGGTTTACCCTCATCTGGGAAAGTCAAGACGCCACTCTTAAGAAAGAGATTAGAGAGATTTTCAATGAATTTAGCAGCAAACAACCCTAAGTAAGCACAAACTTATATTTAGATGGTCTGGGAATTTGTATTCTAACATTAAAAATTATCCTAAAACTCCACACCAGGGGTGACTGAGCGGCTCAGATGGTTAAGCATCCGATTCTTGGTTTTGGCTCAGGTTATGATCTCAGGGTTCTGAGATCAAGCCTCACTTGGGCTCTGTTCTGAGTGTGGAGGCTGCTTAAGATTCTCTCTCCCCACAAAAAAATTAAAAAAAAAAAAAGAAGAAGAAGGTTCCCTTTCTCTCTGCTTCTCCCTCCCATTCCTGTGAGCATCCATTCTTTCTCTCTCTCTCTCAAAAAAAAAAAAACCCACTCGAAATAATCTATAAATACAACTAATATTGACTTTACACAAACCAGTTGTTGAGAATGAAATCTTTGTGGTAGAATACCGCAGTGCTTATAAGGGCTTGAATCTTTCATATTGAGTAGCAGGGCATTGTTGATCCAACCTAGATCTGATTCCACATTCTCTGATTCCACACTGACTTGTTCTGTGATTCTAGAACAAGGAATTTAACCTGAATGGATCTAATAATGTTAGTAGGGATTCTGATTTTAGGGTACGTATATTTCTCTTGAAATATAGGACATGGCTTGAAGACATACTGGGATGGTAGGACAGACAGTTAAATCCTCAGAAGGATCTACACTTTCTCCCACCCTGTTTTTGAGTTATTCATTCATACTGGTTGGTAAAGGTAGCTAGAATTTGGGAAGTACATCCTGTATTGTGTCAAGTTAACATGAAAAAGATAAACA
>PISX010028913.1:0-20860 GCA_004024625.1 Mellivora capensis | reverse complement strand
GCAGAGACGGCTGCCGTCCCAGGCACCGTCGCAAGAGCCTCCGTCAGGAGGGATGATGTTGGAATCCATCCTTCAGGGAGCTGCTGCTTTTCTTAAAAGGCGTAAAAAAGGAAAGGTGTGAGGAAGGTGGAATCTTTGAAGTCAGAGGAACAGGAATTCAGTTGAGCAGCAGAACCCACCAGGCAGTCTGGGAGGCTGAAGGGTCGTGAGGGAGGGGGCACGCCGGGGCGCGCGTGAAGGCAGGAAGCTGGGACTCCCTGGGACAGAAAGGCCCTCGCTTCTGAGTACGAAGTCTGGTTCGCGTTAGTAACCTGACTGAGAGAGCAGCTTCAAGCTGGGTGTGTGTTGTGTCACCGTAGAGCATCTGAAATCACCTAACTGGGCTGAAAGGCAGCTGTCTCCGTCTCGCCCGAGGGTGGGGACAAAGTCGAGCCAACACTCTTGGCTTCCTGACCCTCCGGACCGGAAGTCAGAGCCCGACTTCCTCAGGCCACGTTCTTCCATTAGTTCCGTCAACCGCTTCAACAGATGTGGCGTGAGCACCTAGCGGGTGGCGGCCGCTGTCCGGGCGCTGGGGCCCTTGTCTGAACAGGCTCACGGCAGCGGGGGAACCGAGAAGGGGTCTTCACGGAGCACCACCTGCTGAAGGAAATAGAGCGAGGCAGCCTGGGAGCACCTGCCGGGGGGTGTGGTGAAGGCTGCGTGGGGCCCTGGGGCAAGGTTTTCAAGGCAGGAGGGAGAAGCAGACTTGACGCCAAGAGAAATGCTTTTAGGAGCAAAACAAAGGCCATTCGATGCCAGTGTCTGCACATGGAGGAGAGCAGTAGTCTCCGAGAAGCCCTTGTTTCTCCGCAAACTTGAGTGTGTGTGTGACAGGCACGGTCATGGGCGCTGGGAGCCTCTTTTTCTTTTCTTTAAAGATTTTGTTTGTTTGTTTGTTTGTTTATTTATTTGACAGAGATCACAAGTAGGCAGAGAGGCAGGCAGAGAGAGAGGGGGAAGCAGGCTCCCTGCTGAGCAGAGAGCCCCCCCAATGTGGGGCTCGATCCCAGGACCCATGACCTGAGCCGAAGGCAGAGGCTTTAACCCACTGAGCCACCCAGGCGCCCCCCCCAATCTTTCTAATAACACACCAGAAATCGAGGCCTGTTCTGATGCTGGTGACAAGCCAAAGAAGGCTTCTGCAGGAAGCATGTGGGCCCGTTTCTGTCCCCGGGTCTGAGATGGGACAGCTGCATGTTCCCTCCTGGAGGCCTGAGAGGAAGGCCGTAACTGTGGGGAAAATGCTCAATTACTATTATTCTCCTGCAGTACGGCCTTTCTCAGGAAATTTGATTTTCACCGTTTAGGAATACATTTTTCTTTCTTTCTTTCTTTTCTTTCTTTTTTTTTTTTTTTAAGATTTTATTTATTTGACAGACAGAGATTACAAGTAGTCAGAGAGGCAGGCCGGGAGAGAGGAGGAAGCAGGCTCCGAGCTGAGCACTGAGCCACCCGGGTGCCCCTAGGAATACATTTTTCTAGGGTACGACTGTGTCTTCTGAGGAAACTGCCCCTCAGAGCTCCTTCCCTCTCCGCTTCACACTAGTCCTGCTCTGACTGGAAAACTGTAGATTCTTGGTCATAAGACACTCACAAGTTATAATTAGTAAGGAATTAGTAAGCTTTATTAATGAGTCTTGTCAGGCTCAAACGGTAGATCTTAGACATGGTTTTTGGAAAGCTTTCTGTTGCAGGGGGTTTGAGGAAAAGCCTGTGGTCCTTGAGACCATGTCCCTTTTATTTCTTCTTGCTGCTACTTCCACACAAAGCCAGAGGGAAGGCTGGCTTCAGAAGAATTACAGAGCGCACCCCTGGGGCAGCCACTGTGAGAGGAATTGAACTTCTGCTTAATGAATGAAGGCCCAGCACAGCCTGGGCCTGGGAGACCGGGTCTCTGCACAGCTCTGCGGCTGACAGCCAGGTCATCGTGGGGGAACCTTTCTGGGCCCTGGCACAGTTGAGAAACCCGATGCCATTTGAAAATGTTCTTGGGGGCGCCCGGGTGGCTCTGTCGGTGAAGCATCTGACTCTTGGTTTTGGCTCAGGTCATGATCTCAGGGTCTTGAGATGGAGCTCTGCGTTGGGCTCCGCACTCAGCCCTTTCCCTCAGCTCTTCCTTCTCCACTCCTCCCTCCCGCTTGCTCACTTTTTCTCCTTCTTGCAAATATGTAAAAAAAATCTCAAAAAACGTTCTCAGGGGCTCTAGCAGATTAGCCAGTTACGAAAGTACATACATTTTAGGTGGCCACATTTGGATATGGTATCAGCATGCCTTTTTAGAAAATACCACAGGTATGTTCCTGGTAAACAGGGACATGTATGTAAATGGGATTTTAAGTAGTTTTCCAATGAAAGGGATCTTTTTACTTTTTAAAAAACATATATACGTATATTCGTTCCCCTGAAGGGGCAGCTCTGTCTGCATTTCCTTTCTCACACTAGCTTAAAATGTTTTCAAGTCAAACGTATTCATTTCTGTACATACAGGAAACGAAAACCCGATAAAAGAATATATTTTAAAAATATGGGATCGTTTAAAATAGACCATTGTGAAACGGAACACTGGACTGTGAATGCCTTTTGGCATGTTGTGTGATCTAGATCTGTCTTTGCTGGCTGCGTAATTTCATTAAAACGGTGGCTCCATTTAACCATGTTCTGTTGCTGGAATTTGAGGTGGTCGTCCTCTTTTCACCACCATAAGCCACGTCGCAGTGAGTCTGTGTGGCAAGACTGCTGTGCACATCCGCGATTATTTCCCGAGAATCCATTTTTAGATAGGAAATTGCTGTAAGAATGAGGATACAGATTACATTAATTTTTTTTGGTCTTTGCATTTGCAGAGCATTTGCTTTGTTGTTGATTTTTAAATGGGAGTAAAAACTGAGAAATGTTGGTGTTGAAGTAACGGAGTCTTCCAGAGCTTGGACATTGAGGTCAGATCCAAGTCAGGCTGCTTCGCATCTCCCAGCCCGTTTCCTCACTTCTAAATGGGCATCATCATATCCTCTAACTGAATGTGAGCATTAAATCACGTCAGTAAAACGCTAGGCTGCATATGAACTCTGTGTGTGGAAGTTCCTCTTTGTACCTGAACCTCCCCTGGCTGGGCAGACGAGCCTGGGACCCTAGCCAGCCTCCTCTCCTGCCCACCTTGGCTTCCCGGGCCATTACCGTAGGCACAAGCCCACCGCCATCTTGGTGCTCTGTGTCCGTCCTCATTCGGGGAGCCTGCCTTCAGACATTTATATGTTCAGACACACTCATCAGGCTGAAATTTCTCATGCTTATTTGTAGCTAGATGAAGCAGTCCATTTAGTTGCTTTGGAATTACCCAGGCATGGAAGAAATTGGTTTCTCAGCCCTGAGAAATTGAGGATTTTCTGAGGTACTGACAGGCACCGGGGCCAGCTTGGTGAATTCAGAAACCCAGGGGCCTGCGGTGGCTTTTGGTCAGGACCTCTGTCCTCTATTAGCACCAGCACATCCACCTAGGATGTGACCTACTCAATCAGCTCTCTTCGCTCTGCATATTTCCTAAGGTTATTCCTTCTCTCCTCTTCGGAGAAGCTCTGAGCTCCTGAGAAAGCCTTCCCTTCCGGTTTTCTCGTTGGTTGATAGAGCGGAGACATTTGCGGATTCTTTTTCTCCCTTGGCTGAATGAGAGGCCCGGAGGCCCTTCAATAGTTGCTTTGTGTTAGAACCAGGATTTGGGGATCAGGAGAGCTTGTGCTGAGTTTGGGATTCCAGAGTGCGTGACCCCCCCTTGCGCCATCTTCACGGTCCGTGAGGACACGCGGGGAGACTGAGGTGTCGAGGGGACTGAGCTGTGCAGGGATATGTGGCTAGTAAGAGGGCAGGTCTGGGGTCTGAATCCTTGCGGGGTGTCGTTCCATTCTTGGCTCTTTAAACCGCTGCACGATACCACCTTCCAAGAGATGATGTTTATCAGGATGTGTTTTGTGCCTGTCTACACGGTGGGGTTTATCACGCCTTCACCATTCACACGACTGTTGTACAGGAGCCTGCAAAGACACAAAGATAGGGTCCCTGTTCCCCTGTAGCAGCAATAAAGTGCCTATAAATTATTATATGAAAATATAATGTTTGAAACATAGCTCCAAACCCCCAACTCGCTGGAGAATTCTGTTCTGAATGACGAAAGTGGACGATCCTTACACTCTACACGTGTCGTGTATGCCCCATGCCCAGCCCAGCCGTCACCTCGGGCGGGCATGGGGAATCTTTTCTTCACTGGGGACCCTCACATTGGTTTATCTGCTCTGGGATTCCATAGCGCCCTGTAGGTTTGTGAGGAGAGGAAACCGTCTCTAGCATACATCATGTAGCATTTTCCAGACCCCCCCCCCCTTAAAGGTCACACCCTCTTGTCACGAATGTAAAGACACCAGCAGATCTCCTGCAGAGATAGCGGTCCTGCTTTTAGGGGCTTGGGGTTCCGTGCACGCCCTCTGCAGCTACCCCATCCTCCGTGAGTATCATTCATGTGCAAGACGGTCGTTGTGTTCCTTCTCTGTATGTCCCATCAGCAGAGGTTTGATCAAGCTTTGCTTCCTGTCCTATGTATTAAGGTTTTAAGTCTTAAACTGTGAAATTACCTTCTAATACTAAATATGCTCCTTTCATCTACCCCTGCTGCTGGGAGCCTGTCCATTTTACCCAAGATGTGTCCTGCTCTGGGGCGCGCCCCCTGGTTAAGAACCACTGGTTTAGTAACCGGGGAGAAGGCAGGAGACTGAGTAAAACAAACCCCGGGATTCTAAAAATCCCAGGGTTTTGGAAATCCTGGAGTGCTAAAAATAGCTGGGGTGATTTTAAAGTGGGGAAAAGAGCCCTGCAAACCTTGTCACCCCTGCAGTCACTGTCCTGTCCTAGCTCGGTCACTGCCATTCCCGGCTCCACGCGGGGAACTTGAGATTACGTTGCTGGTGATGACGACGAAGGTGATGGGAGTGCGTGCGAACCATGGTGGGAGGCACTTTTCATACTCATTGAATCTCTATAGCGCCCCTCTACTAGAGCTGTTTCACCCACATTGTAGATCGGGGCCCTGGCTCTGTCCCAGCCCTCACCTCCCACGACCAGGTAGTGCACATTTTATTCTGAGTCTCCTGAGCCCGAAGCCCTGTCCTCCTCACCACGACACCGTGCTGCAGCTTGCAGAGCGGGTGCAGAAGAGTTGTGCTTCCGTCCTCTGCCACCTCCGAATCACAACGGTTTTACTCACCTGAATTGTCTTGGCTGTTGCAAACCCTTCTGGAATAAGGGTTGGGTAGAGTCTCATTCACTAGGTGAGAAGCTCTTCTGTGGTCAGAGCAAATGGCTTTTATTGTCAGAGTAGCGGTTAATAGAAGTTGGTACCAGCCTCCAGTTCCTGTTCAGGTGGGGGATGCTTAGACCCTGGTGTGAGCCTTGAGAATGAGTTCTGTGTCTACCGTGTCCATCAGCGGCTTTGTGACTTGGGGAAGCTCCCTTCCCATCCATTGCTGATTGGTCATGCTTCCCTTCCCTTCGCTCTTCCTTCCCTCTTGCTTTTTTTTTGGGGGGGGGGGAGCCTCACGACTTTGCCAATTAGAGCTGGAACATAAGCTGGAATCTGTAGAGACCTGAAGGTAGGGAGAGCCTGGAGAGGAGGCCCAGACTTACACCCAACGGAACTGTGCTCCCGACTGTGGTTTTGCACCTGGGAGTGTCTAAGAGGCCGGAGCCGACACAGGGAGCAGGCGCACTCCCACCTTGGAACTTGTTCCAGTCCCCTAAGTCTTTACAGTGGGACTCACACTCATGCTTTGCTCTGAGGGCAGCAGAGCAGAGTGGTTGAAAGCTTTCAGAGAGGTTCTAAGACTGCCGGGGTTTGAATCCCAGCTCCGGTATTAGCGGTAAGACCTCGGATGGCTTCCTCCTTCTCTCTGTGCCTCCGGTTCCTCATCTGTAAAACCAGAGACGATAACGAGCCCATCCCCACGGGGTTGTCAGGAGGACCTGTGACTTGCTACATGTAGAGCCCTCAGAACAGCTCCTGGGACATAGGATAGGATAGATGATGTGCTGTTACATCATTTAATTCTCTAAGTCAAATGAGAATGCCTCATAAATTGCAAAATACCATTCAAATCCTCTTAGTGACAAAAGGTAAAGAGAGGCAATGGTGTGGCCTGAGCTGTAGCTGATAATCACAATTCATGCATCCCTAAGAAAAGTGGCCCCTGGGAGATGATGGAGAGCCCACAGACATGAAAGCGCTCCCCAAAGCAGTGATGCCCTAACTTAGCTGTGTATTAAACTCTCTTGCCAACTCAAAACACACAGCCCTTGGTTGCTTCCCCCCCACCCCCCAGACCAGTGGAATGAGAATTATGCAGGGCACGGGGGGTGGGGGGGTGGGGGGGGTGGTGTGGGTGGACCCAGGAAGTTGTTATTCTACAAAAACCTCTCCAGGTGTGTTCTGGTGCAGCCGGTCTGTAGACCAGTGTTTGAGAAGCTCTGGCCTGGATGGTCTGATGGGATTAGTTGGGTGTACTGAACAAGTTGCTGGAGGATTTAGTAGAGGTCTGACAGCAGGTGTCTACATGTAAATACATTTTCATTAGGTGATGTGGGAGAGGCAACACAGGCAATTTTGTCTGAAAGAAAGCCGAGACCTCTAAAGACACCTAAAGCCTGGGGCTGCGTCTGGCTCTGTTTCTTTTCAAGGTCAGTTTTTACTGACTGACTGGTCCCCTTGCCATGGGGTAAATTGACAGTGGAGACTGCCAGCTGAGTGAGGAGTGGGAGTGAGTATAATTGAAAAGGGATTTGGAAGCAGACAGCTTCAGATCCTGCTTTGTAGCAGGGACCCCAGACTCCCGTGTCTGAACGTGGGCCGGGAATAGATCCGTGGGATTTTGCAGAAGTGGCAGCTGTGGTTGAAGGGAGAGGTGCAGGAGATTAGGTGAGCAGGCACTGGGGCGACCGGCCAGCAGATGGGCAGAGCTGAGTAGAGAGTCAGGGCAGGCTCATCCGTCCAGGAGCAGGGAGCAAGCTGGGGGACAGGTGCTAAATAGAAAGAGGGGCCGGCATGCTATTGAGGAGAAAGAAGAGGACTACAAATGGAGAGCTTTTGCAAAGTCACCCAACACTTCCTCATTCCCCCGACTCTGCACTTGCAGCTAAAAAGTCTGTAAAAGCCTCCGAGGAGATCATGAAAGTTAAGTGAGATGCTGGGATGGGCCAGTGACAGCCTTTGGACCAGGGTCTAGAAGCCGGTTTGGTTATATTGGTCCTGGCTACCAGATAGGACTAAATAGCTTTACTCTGCTGCGCTGTCATAGAGGGGCATGAGGAGGTGGCTTTGTTAACGGTACGGGGCCATCCACGCATACGGAAGCACTGTCTATAATGTGTACAGAACATGGCCCTCGTATTGGCAGGCGAGAGCAGGCTCCACCCCTGGATGGAGGTTGGGATACTTGCTCTATGGGGGTAGAGCCCCAGACATAAAGATCTAGAAACATTTGCCATCATGTCTACTTCAGGGTCTGAAACGTAGGCATTTGGACCTTAAGCTCTCTCGCAGGTCAGAGAACTGAGCTCACTCCTGGTGGTAATGGTTAGTCTGTACAGGTCCTCACTTCGGGCTGTGGGGATATAGTGGTTAGAGTGCTGGATTTCCCCAGTTGCCGGAGCTCTGCTGTGATGCCGTTCCTCTGTCTTCTGTGCTATTCTACCCATAAGCAAGATTGAGTCATTAAGAGGTAACTCTGGAGGGTGCCTGGGTGGCTCAGTGGGTTAAGCCTCTGCCTTCGGCTCAGGTTATCTCATGGTCCTGGGATCGAGCCCCGCATCGGGCTCTCTGCTCAGCAGGGAGCCTGCTTCCTCCCTCTCTCTCTGCCTGCCTCTCTGCCTACTTCTGATCTCTGTCAAAATAATAATCTTTAAAAAAAAAAAAAAAAAGAGGTAACTCTGAATCTACCTGATTAAAAGAGAACACAAAACATAATAGAGGATTGAGATTTTGATACTATGTTGTTAGCAATAAATGACCTACTACCCCCCACAGCGGTTGTCAAGGTAAGAACCCTAACTCCGGGTCGGGAGCTCTTTCCAGACATTGACAGCAACCGTGTACTTGAGACCGCCGGAGAGGGCTCCCCTAGTGTCTGGCACTGTGGGAGTTCCTGGGGAGACCGATGGAGTATCATTTTCTGGCCCCTCAGAGTACTTCACTCTTTCCAAGAATACAGTGAATGATCTTGTGCCCAAATGAACAGTTGGCTCCTAGGTTCTGTAGGAGTCCTTCAGAAAGAGAGGGATTCAGACTAATCAAAGTAGTCTAATTGATCAAGACACCAAAAGATAGGTAGCTAGCTGGCTGTTGAGAATGCAAATCAGAGTAATAACTTCTTTTTTTAAGATTTTTAAATTTGAAAGTGAGACTGAGAGAGCACGCATGAGTGGAGAGAGGGCCAGAGGGAGAGAGAGAAGCAGACTCCCCACTGAGCAGGGAGCCTGACACAGGGCTCGATTCCAGGACCCCAGGATTATGACCTGAGCTGAAGGCAGACCTTTAACTCACTGTGCCACCCAGGCCACCCAGAGTAATAACTTCTATGTAGAGCATTTACATTTAAAAATTTTCTGCTAGGATCATGAACTCGGATGCCTTCAGGGGCCAGGCGGGTAACAAAATTGGGGAAGCAGTAAGGATGGTGGGATGGTAGCACCTTAAAGCATGACGGTCAAATACTTAGAACAGAAGCATAGCTTATTACTTCTGATTTTCAAAGGAGGTTTATGAATATCCCATTTAATGTTCACAGCATCCTTAGAAGGCAGGACTGTTCCCCTTTTCCGAAGATAAGAAAACATCAAATGCAGTGAAAGGCAGAGCTAGCTGTGGTCAGAGTCTGCAGTGTCCATCTCTAGAGTGCCACGCTCTTTCCCCTAGAGGCCTGGGCTCCTGGGCCTGAGTAGGAGAGAAGAAGGTATCATGTTCTCCTAAATGGTCCCCCCTCTCCCCAGAGCTACCCCAGTCATTCTCTGAGCACGGCTCTGGGGAGACAGCTCCTAGACCTGTTTGTTTCTACTCTTACTCTGTTTCTTAAATGGACCCAGGAGAAAAAGCCTGGGAGATACCAGCAAGACTGTGCAGAAGTTGGAGAAAGCCATCAACTGAGCCAGTGTTCAGGTCCTTTTAGATCTAATAACAGGTCCCCAATGCTGAAATCCGCTTTGCTACCACATCTAATTGGCTGATTTGAGATTTCCCAAGTTTTCTGTCTCTTTTTATCTTTTTGTTATTTTTCACTGAAGGAAAAAGTAAAAAGAGAAATTGAGAAATCCAGTTGGGGTTACTTGAACCCAACATGCAGAACCCCCATACCAGGGCTGGGAACCCCTGAAAAAGGGAAGAGATGCCAATCACATTGGCTCCTGAGACCTTCAGTTTCAGCTACTGTGACAGCATGAATTACCTTCAGTTATGGTGAATTATATTTAACAGCATTATTGCCCATACACCCTGGTGGGAGACAGGAAGGAAGACTTGGGAATGACAGATGCCTGGGGCCTGGGTATGGGGCACAGCATCAGGCCAGGGACCGTGGACTTTCTGTGCCATCACCAATGCTTATGTGTGGTTTGGGGTCTAATTCCCACAAGTGCTTGGGGAAGTCCCAGTCACCTAATTTATTTAGGTATAATTTACGTACTATAAAATGTACACTTACGGTATACAGATCAAGTCTCAATAAATGTTAATGCCTCTGTAACCACCACCCCAGTGAAGACGTAGAGCATTTTCATCCCTCCATAAAGATCCCTATGCCCTCCCTAGTCCATCCCCCCACTAATTCTTGACCCAAGGCAAATGCCGATCTGCCTTTTACTATTCCAGATTAGATTTGCATTCCTGGAGTTTCATAGAATGTATTTTTGTATGTGTATCAGAGTTTTGTCCTTTTTCTTGCTGGATGACATTCCATTGTGTGGATACACCACAATTTATTTATCTACTTACCTGCTGTTGGACATTTGGGTCCAAATACTGGAAACATTGTTTTGGCTATTACAAATAAATAGCCAGGTTTTGGCTATTACAAATAAAGCTGCTGTGAATATTTTTATACTAGGCTTTGTGTGGACATAAATTTTTATTGCTCTTAGGAAAAATAGCAAAGACTGGGATTGCTGGATCCTGTGTTATGGCAGGCAGGGATGTGGCCCCATAATTTTTAGCTGCCAGTGGTGCATCTCTGAATGCTATCATGTAGCAAAAGGGACTTTGCAGATGAAATTACAGTGGTCAATCAACGGGCTTTAAGGCAGGGAGATTATCCTGGGCCACACGGATGGAGCCAGTGTGATCCCATGGAGGTATCAGAAAAGGAGGGGAGAAGAGGCAGTAAGATCCCTTCTAGGAGAGGTCAAAGAGTGAGAAGGAACCAGGCACCACTTCTGATGTTGAATGTGGAGAAAGGAGGCCATAAGCCAGGTGACACAGATGGCCTGTAGGGGAGAGGAGAATGACCCCAACTGGCAGCCAGCCAGGAAAGGGGTACCTCCAGGTACCTCCATCCTATACTTGTATGTAGCTGAATGCCATCAACAACCCACATCGAGTCAGTCTGGAAGCAGATCGTCTGCCAGAGCCCACGGATAAGCACCCGGGCTGGCTGACACCCCGATTTTTCAGCCTCACGGGACCCACAAACAGAGAAACCAGCCAGACTTACTGGAATTGGCAGAAGTGAGCTTACAAATCTGTGTTGTTTTAAGCCATTAGTTGCTGCTGTAACAAACTTGTGTGGTAAGTTTGTAATAGCAGCAACGATTGGATATGCAGACTAATGTATGTGTTAAGCGCTTACTTATGAGAAACTGCCAAAGCCTTCCCAATGGGCTATACAATTTTATATCCCCATCAGAATGTGGGTTGCAGTTGCTCTGTATCCTCGCCAACTCTTGTCAGGCTGCCTTTCATTTACTGTTCTGTTGGGCGTGTGGTCGTATATCATCAGGGCTTTAATTTCTATTTCATTCGTAGATTGTCTATTGCAATGTGCCTGTTCAGATCTTCTGTGCAATTTTTATTGGGCTGGCGGCGTCCTGAGCTGTGAGAGATGTTCATAGATTCTGTATTTAAGTTCTTAGAAGACCTGTGCATTGCATCTGTTCCTAGTCTGTGGCTTTTTCATGTCATTAATGGTGTCTCTGGAAGGACATCTTTTGTTTTGTTGAGGTCAATTCTACTTTTCTCTTTGGTTCATTCCTTCTAAGTCAGAAGAATTTTATCCATGATTTAAACATGTTTCTCCCATTTCTTCTAAATGTTTTCTAATGTTGGCTTTTACAAATGCCTATTATCTATTTTGAGATAAGAGTTGAAGTTCACATTTTTACATGAATACCGCCTTGTTTCAGTGCTGTCTGTTGAAAACGCTGTTTTTTTACCTGTTTAGTTCTTTAGTCCCTTTGTCGAATTTGTTGACCATATGTGCGTGGGCTTATTTCTGGACTTTTTATTTTCCACTGATAGGTCTATCCTTATGCAAAAACCACTCTGTCCTGATAACTGTAGCTTTATATTAGGTCCAGAAACTAGGTAGGATACATTCTCCAGCTTTCTATTAGGTCTTTTTATGTTCCCATCTAGATTTCAGAATTAGCTCATGAACTTCAACAACAAAAAAAGCCTTCATGGGATTTTGATCTGGATGACACTGAATCTGTGTGTCCATCTAGGGAGAATTGAAGTAGGAATAGAAAAAGACTAAAAAAAAAAATAATAATGATTGAAAACTTTGGAAATTTAATAATAACCCACATACGCAGGAAGCTCAATAAATCCGAAGGGGGATAAGTGACAAAGAAAAGGTCACATTTTATCAATTTTTTACCCCAAAACTTATATAAACATAAACTCTGAAGAACAGAAGGGAAAAGACCTATTCTTAAACAGATTCCGAGAAAATTCCTAATCAGAAACAATACCATCCAGAAGATAATGCAGTAATACCTTTAAAAATGCTACAAACTGTCAGATCTAGGATGTTTTTGAGATTGTTAGAGAGTGAGAACGTGCAGAAGCACCAGCAGGAGAAGAGGGAGAGAGAATCTTAAGCAGACTCTGTGCTGAGCACAGAGCCCAACCTGGGACTTGATCTCATGACCTTGAGATCACGACCTGAGCTGAAATCACGAGGCAGGTGCTTAACTGACTGTGCCACCCAGGCACCCCACAATCTGGAATCCTATATCCAGTGGAAACATCTTCCCCAGTGATGGTAAAATAGATGACCAAACAAAAAGTTAGGGGCGCCTGGGTGGCTCAGTGGGTTAAGCCTCTGCCTTCAGCCCAGGTCATGGTCTCAGGGTGCTGGGATTGAGCCCTGCATCAGGCTCTCTGCTCAGTGGGGAGCCTGCTTCCCCTCTGCTTTCTGCCTGCCTCTCTGCCTGCTTGTGATCTCTCTCCCTCTGTCAAATAAATAAAATCTTTAAAAAAAAAAAAAATTAAAGGAAAGTCTTCATACGGGCGGAAAATGACATCAAATGAAAACTTGGATCCATACAAAGGAATGAAGAACCTTGGAAGTGGTAAATGTGTGTAAAATATAAAAGATCTACTATCCAGAAAAGATCTGTAGAATGGATATAGCGAATATGGCAAGGGTAGAGATAAAGCGAAATGCTAAAGAATACTCAGTCGTGCCCCCCCCCAAAAAAGGCAGAAAATGTGAGAAAAGGAATAATTAATATATAAAAAAATAGAAAAATCTCAAGAAGGTAGACTTGAAAGCCAAAACCTGAATGGTCCACACCCTTCAGTTAAAGGACGGCTGTACTGGAAGTGCGTGTGGAGCTGGAGAGCCAGGCAGTGTGGCTAGAGGCACAGCCCAAGGCAGCCTTGTCACACTTGAACTCCTGCACAATCGAGTGAAGACTGGACTGCAACCTCAGCTCCTATGGTATAGTATCACTCTATACCAGGGGAAGACGTTCCTCCCCAGCTTCCCTGAAGGAGGAAAGCCTGTCCCAGGAGCTATGGCATTCTTCTCTGACTCTGTCGAGTCTGTCTCTGCCTCGCATCCAGCCACAATCCCACTGACTATCCTGTTACCTAAAGACTGCATTGTCCTTCAAGTTCACTTGCAATAACTTGTACATAGAATCGAAACGCGAAGGAGAAAAAAGAAAACAATCAACATAGACAAACATACACATATAACCGGCAAATAGAAAATATGCAAAACTGCTACAGTCCCCGTGTCATTTCTGAAATTGGTCCTGTGACTGCAGTTGCTTGTTCTCAGCCATGGTCTCGGGGGTTGGGATTTTTTTTTTTTTTTCTTTAATCTGGTGGAGTGACCTTAACCTACCTTCCTGAAAGTCCGAGTCCTCATTTTCCTGCCTGGTTTGGATTACTGGCGTTTCCTATTAGCCTTCATTATAGAGCATGGAACACAAAGAGGTGCCCCAGAAAACCATCTGGTTTCCACACTGCTTCCTTGGCCTCCGTTGTGTAAAAGCAACCTAGTTTCCCCCGACTACCCAGAATCCATTCCTATGGCCAAGAGATGAACACTCTCCCCTCTTTGTTGTGCTTGTTGGGTCCAGCGCCATGAAGGGACTAAACCGTCCAGGTGGTCATCTCACATTCAGGTTCCGTGAAACCATGGTTGTGTATCCTGGGGGAACTATTCCTCCCTTGGGGACTAAGGTCTCCAAACCAGCAGACCCCATTTGCTGAGATGGGACTCAGCCACCTTGTGAGTTGGTTACTAGATGTAATGGTAAGAGGAGCCTCCTGCACGTGCACCCCTTAAATCATGGATCCATGCATTCTGGCTATGAGAGACTTCTCCATACATCCCATTCTGATTCAGAGCACCTGCTGCCTCATAAAACAGAATGCCACCTTCCTGGTGCCATCATGGAGTCTTGAGGAAGCCATCCCACCTTTCAGTTGGCCAGCGGTCTCCGAGTGATGGGTGCTGACTGGTCTTCTTGACCCTGGACCAATACCAGGTTTCCCGTGATTTCCGTCTTTCTGTTATGGCTGGCTTGTTGATGCTCACGTTTGCTTATGAAGAAAGCATCTGCTTTCTTCCGTGACTGGATGTGCAGCCTTGGGTAAATCCTTCCTTCTCTTTGGATCTTTGAGTCTCCATCTGAAGAGTGGGAGGTCTGGACGGGATCATCCTTTTCACGTCTTTCCCTTCTGAATTTTTCTCTGGTGACCTTGCAGGGTTGCTGTGAGATCTGTAGGGACAGTGCAGGTGTGAGTGAATCGTTAGCAGGAGGGGTGGTGCACACGGGAGGGCTGGGGCATGATGCCTTCTCCTCGTCGGCGATATCTGTATCCAGATCTTGGCTTCCGTTCGGTCTGGAGCTGCCCTCCACTCTCATGTGGTCGTGTTTCTATGCCAGGACTCTGGGATCAGTGCTCCTATTTGTGGATGTGGACTGGGACCTGTTGGTGAGGATGAGGAAGGGGCAACCTTGTGGGAAGGTCAGGGCAAGAATGGGGAGGAGTCTGATGCTTCCGGTCTGCCTCTTGCTGCCTCCCTCCCCTCATTTCCCCTGCAAGGAGGTGCACGGGGCGCATGCACTCCGGCTCTCGCTCGCCTTTCCAAACAGGTGCATGTGCTCTGGAGTCCGCCACACTTAATGAGGAGACAGCCACCCCAGGCTCCTCTTCCTGCCCGCTCCCTGGCCTGATGCTGTGCTTGGCAGTGGCAGCAGGCGTACGAGTAAATACACTGTGCTTTCTCTGGGTTGTTTGTGAGCTGAAGACCTAAAAATATTCCCCTCTGTAATTGGTTATCCAATCAACCATGCAAATAAGCTCCATGCCTGAGCCTATAGGAAACGAGGGAGGAGGCCTTAAACTCCGAATCATGCCAGCTTTGCCTTGTCTTGTTTTTCAAAATGTGCTTGGGATCTGAGCCTGAGGGTCGAGAGCGGAGGGTGTGCTGGGTGTGTTTCTATGGAGACAGGCACTTGACACTGATTTGGGGTCCACCGGGTGGGTTGAGGGCATAGGGGGATAGGGTTTGGGTCCTGGGGTGTTTCGGAGGTGGTGTTACTGAATATAGTTGGGACAATTTGACTTCACCTTGAACGATCTTCCAGCCTCTGGGCCTTTCTTCTGTGTGATACCCTCCCTCCCTCCCTCCCTCTCCCC
Organism: Mellivora capensis; assembly: GCA_004024625.1. Classification (NCBI taxonomy): domain Eukaryota; kingdom Metazoa; phylum Chordata; class Mammalia; order Carnivora; family Mustelidae; genus Mellivora; species Mellivora capensis. Next base: position 5,634 of record PISX010028913.1, on the reverse strand, counting down.
CTCCTGCACAGCTGGACCGCCCCATCCTCCTTTCTGCTGTCAGGACCAGCCCTGCATTGCCTCCCGGCACTCTGTCTGTCACAGCAGCCTCTCCCCATCCTTGTGCACAGCGCTCCTTTGTGCAGAGCTCACTGGGTGCAATGTTGTTCCCCCCCCGAGGCTCTCCCGTCTCAGTGGGGAGGCAAGGAGAGCTAGGTCAGAGTTTGGTCTATGAGCACAGGCTTTGGTGCAGCATGCCTGCTGCTGCTCTGTGACCTTGGGTAAGCTGCTTCGCCCTTCTGGGCCTCAGTTTCCTCACATGGAAAACAGAGGAATATTTCCAGTTTCGGAGTGAAGGCTACTGAACTGATAAGTGAAGGCTACTGAACTGATAAGTGACTGAAAATACTTAGCGCGTGGCCGGCTCCAAGTCCCAGCTCAGTAAATGCCAGGTGGGGGTGGTAGAACTTCCTGGTGGAGGGAAGGGAGTGCGGGCAGTAGGTGGCTTAGTGCGAGGGTGCGGTCAGTCTCGGCTTCTCCACGAGGACTGCAGATGGTTGGCTAACTGGATTAGTCCATGCGGGCTTCCTCGGCTAGCTGGTGTGTCCTCTGCGAGGGGCACAGCAAGGGGAGAGGGAGTCCTCCCACGGGAGCACCCTGTGCACTGGGAGAGGCAGGATGGAGGCATCTGCATGCAGCCAGGGACTGCGTGACCTGGAGATGGAACAGAAACTCTGCAAGGAGAGCGCCTTCTGTCCTTCTCGCCTTTTGCCCCAGCACCCAGGACAGGCCTAGGCTCAGAGAAGGTGCTTGGTCTGTGTCAGGGAGGTGAGGAATGGCCCCAGGCTCTCAGTCCCAGCTCCTGGGGACTCCCCCCCCCCCCCCCCCCCCCCCCCCCGGGGCCCCCCCCCCCCCCCCCCCCCACCGTGCAGGAGGGGTTGGGCCATGCACCTCCCTGGGCTGCGTCTCAGCTCTCCACACGGTGTCTGACCTCAGCTGTGCTTTTGGAGAACTCGGTGGAGAGACGGGAGCATGAAAGGTGCCACGGGCTGACTGGCAGGCAGCGAGGGCGCCAGGTCCTGGCAGTGCCACAGGCGGCGTGTGGCTGTCCTCAGATGGCCCGGCCGGCAGGAGCACTCAGCTTGTGGACAGCCTTGATTTGTGCTGACGCTGAAGGACTTCCCTGGCAGCCAGATTTGCTGCTGTTGCTACCGCATAGTCAGAGTCAAGAGTGAGTTCTGACCACGGGAGCCACACCTTGCCATCTCTCTACTGGTCAGAAGCCTCTAGTGTCCGGCTGGCTGCAGGAGAAAACTTCTGAGCAGGGCATTCAAGGCCCTTGAGATGTTTCGGCTCATTTGGCATTTCTCGTGTCTCCTTTTGCTCACTCCCAGACCCTGGGCCCCCCCAAACCATGCTCCAGTCACTTCACCTGTTTTCCTGGTCTCAAGACCTACTCAGAACCCTGAATTTTCATTGCATCTGTTTCCCCACATGCACACCCTTGCTCTGTGGCTTTTCACCCTTTCCTCCTCAGATGCCTCCCAGAAGGAGCCTCCTCCCCTTGATCAGCGTGAATTCTTTCCTCCCACGTTTAGAGCCCCTGAACCGTGCCTGGGCCCATCTAGCACCTTTCGTGTCCCTAAGGTAGTGGACTCTAGTGGTTCAAGTGTTGGCTTTGCTGCCGACCAAACTGGGAATTGAATTCAGGCTCTGCCTGTCCCTAGCCATGTGACCTTGGCTAAGTCATTTAACTTCTTGGGCCATAATATTACTGGTGAGGTGGAGTAAGCAACACTGAGGTGACAGGGGTCTGTGACAGAATATATTTACAGCTCTTTGTAAGTGGCCAGCAATAGGCCTTCACAGGGTAGCTGCCACCACGTCGCCCCTGTGCTGGCTCAAGTCTGTTTCACTGGCCAATTCCACCTCCTTCCGTGCAGAAGCTGCATAGAGAGTAGGAGCATGATGGCAGGTCCAGTCAGGACGCACAAACCCTGCTCTGAGGTTCAAATTTCTGCCCTCTCCCCACCACCACAACCCTCGAACCCACGAATGGGGCTGTTCGTGGACCCCCAGGTATTTTTTTGGACCCAGTCTTAATAGAAAGCGGGTGAATTGGATTTTGAATTTGCCCATGCTTTCTCTCTCCTGGCCCTCAGAAAATTAAGTCAGAATTGGAATTAGGTGTGGGAAGATCTCCATTCTCTCCCTTATTTGTTACTCAGTGAAGATCATAGTTTCAGGTTATTTCCTTGAATTGATTAATTTGACAAATCTCTGTGCTGCATTGGTAGTGTGCCTGGACTGTGAGGTGCTGGAAATGATAACCAGCATTCCTAGATGGGTGCGTTTTCTGGGTTCCTTTGGTGGTACTGCCCAGTGTGGTTCCCACAGTGCTTGATGTGGCTAAGGGGCCGTTGTTACCATAACTGTCCTCATTTCACAGAGGATTCGGAGTCCAAACCCGCATCTTCTGGCTCTAAGTCAGTATCCTTTCCCTGCAAAACTCAACCTCCTTGTTCATTGGAGGGTCAGTGGAGGATCTTTGTACAGAGCTTACCTGGCCTACCAGTCCGGAATGGAAGGCTTCCTTATGATCTTTCTCTCTCTCTCTCTCTTAAAGACGTCTTTATTCATTTTAGAGAGAGAGAGAATGCACGCGCACCTGAGCAGGAGGGGCAAAGGAAGAGAGAGAGAGTGAAAATCTCAAGCAGACTCTGCACCGAGCCCAGAGCCTGACTCGAGGCTCAATCTCACGATCCTGAGATCACAGCTTGAGCTGAAACCGATTTTCAGATACTTGACCACCCGAGTTATCTGGGTGCCCCTGATCCATCTCTCTTTTAAGTGTGATGAATGCTGGGCAGGTGCAGAGGAAGGGGGAAGTGGTCCCTCTCTGCCAGAAATTTAGAAACTCCCCGCAGTGCCTAGGACGCATATATCTTTATTGAACGAAGAGTTATTGTCTGCTTCATGCCTGGCACTTTGCTAAGGGTCGGTAATACGGGGACAAGTTGGACAGAAAAAATATCTTAGGCTTCTGGCTATGCAAATAGGCAGTTTAACAAGGGAAGGAGATAAATAAACAAAATGGCTAGATTGTTATAAGTACTATGAAGAAAATTTATGAAAAATTAAATAGCAATACAGGTGGAACACAATAAAATGAGAACACACCAAGATAAATTATAGGTCCATCATGTATCCATTCTGGAAAGGCTCCGGTCCTGCCTCCAGCTCTTTAAAGCAGAGAAAGGCAGTGTGAGAGGGTGGGGCAGGCTTCTAGTGAGCCGGCTTTCCATGGGCAGTGGATACAGAGGGGTCTGGGAAAGGGGAGTGCCTTTTTTTGAAAAGGGTATTGAGATCTTTAATTTCTACCATTTGAACCCGGTTCTGGTCCCTCTTTTAAAGCAGAAGAAAACACAAAGGAACAACATTTGTACTTTCATGGTGTGGGAACGTTTCTTCCAACTGCGAACTCCCTCCGAGCATTTGTGATCATACGTTGGTAAGGAACTTCGTTTGCACCCTGCATTTTGGCGATAGGCTTATAGACGTGGACTTGGGCAGCAGAAAGGACTAGGCTTATAGACGTGGACTTGGGCAGCAGAAAGGACTATAGCTTAGGGCGGCTTCTGAAAGATTCCACTGCTGTGGGAACTTTAACATCAGCTGAGGACTGGGGGCAGCAGAGATGGGGGGAGGCAGGGGCAGGTTCTGAGGCCTCCGGGAAGAAGGAAGGCGTGCTCCGTCCCACATGTGCCGGCCACGACTCTACCCTGGGAGCAGAGAACACCTAGAAAGGATCAAGGGCGCTTTCTAAATGAGGACTAGTGTATCCAGGGCGCACACAAACTCAGTCTCTCGTTCGAAACTCCATTTCCTCTTCTGTCCTGAACCCTCTCCTTGCCTCAATAAGTTACAGCTTAGGGGATATATTTTTATTATAAGTGAATACAGTCTTGCCTTAAACACTGTGATAAAAGGCTGAGCTGGCCCATGAAGGAAAACAACAGAATACACCCAGTTGGAACCCACCAAGGTCATTATCTTTGGGGCTGGGGTGTGGCTCCCTGAGCTTTCCTCATGGTTCCTACCCGAGGCTGAAGGTTGGCGGCTCTGTGTTTCGACGATGGGTCTCCTTCATCTCGCCTTTTTGAAATCTCTGCCTCAGGACTGAGCCAGAGAGCACTCCGAAGGGATCAAGGTGCGTCCAGAGCCAGCCTTGCCTCTTTCTGCAGCCCCTGCTGTGTGTACAGGTGGGAAAGGCTGCACTGAGAAGGTAGACAGCGAGTGTGTGCCACTTGCAAGTTGCCTCAGGAGAGGAGCTAGAGAGAATGAACCAAGGTAATAACACAGATAAATATGGGAGGAAAATCAAGGATTGGACATCAGCAAAGGTTTTTAAGATCGGCTATGGGCAGCAGTAACCGTAAAAGGGAAAAACGGATACAGTAGGACTTCATGACAAAACGACAACTTGTGCTCACCGAAAGTCTTGCTGTAAAGAAGATGCCTAGGGGTGCCTGGGTGGCTCGGTGGGTTAAAGCCTCTGCCTTCAGCTCAGGTCATGATCCCGGGATCCTGGGATCGAGCCCCAATCGGGCTCTTTGCTCAACAGGGAGCCTGTTTCCTCCTCTCTCTGTCTGCCTCTCTGCCTACTTGTGATTTCTGTCTGTCAAATAAATAAATAAAATCTTAAAAAAAAAAAAAAAAACACGTTACATCTTCTGTCCATGTCCTAAATTGAGGTTCTTGATTGTCATTCCATTGCCTGAATGTGTTCTGCATCCTGAGTACAAGTCGGTCAGTTGTGTTTTGCACTGAACTTCTCCCAGTTGGCAGCTTGCTCGGCATTTTTTAAAAAAAATTTTATTTATTTATTTGACAGATCACAAGTAGGCAGAGAGGCAGGCAGGAAGAGAGAGGGGGAAGCAGGCTCCCCGCTGAGCAGAGAGCCCGATGTGGGGCTCGACCCCAGGACGCTGGGATCATGACCTGAGCTGAAGGCAGAGGCTTTAACCCACTGAAGCCACCCAGGTGCACCTGTAACGTGCTTTTAACAAAAATGGTCAAGGGCCGACAAAAAGAGTTTCGACGTCACTAACGTCGACAAATGTGCGGTAAACCCAGAGTGGGCGTGCTGCTACACACCCTTCAGAGTAACAGTAAAACGAAAACATGCTCTCACGCATGGTTGGTGGGGCCTACCATGGTAGGAATGCTTTGGAAAAGCTTGAGATGGTTCTTGAGGGGACCTGTTAACACAGCAGTTTTATTCCTGAGTATTGACCCAAGAGAAAGGAAACCCTGTATACAAATGATTATAGCAGCTTTCTCCGTAATAGAGAAAATCCTGGCAACCAGACAGGGGTCGGTCAGTAAGAGAACAGACAGACTGTGGAATGTTCCTGCCACAGAATGCTACTGAGCAGTAAAAAAGGCGTGAACCACTGGTCCAGGTCGCAGCCTTATGCTGTTATGCCCCCAAAATCGGTCCGTGATTAAAGGAGCGAGACTGATATAAAACGAAGGTCAAGCAAAGCTTTATTTCGTGCCAAGCATCAAGAATCTAACCGAACGTTCGGGGCCGCACCTCTTACAAGAGAGGGCAACCCTTCCCTGTTTCACAGACTAGCTTTTTTTTTTTTT
>PISX010028912.1:0-20807 GCA_004024625.1 Mellivora capensis | reverse complement strand
GTTAGTAAATTTATGTATTTACTCCATCATATTTACAGTAAATATTTTTCAGTTTAAATTATTTTTAAAGGGTGACATATTCGTTTATAATGTAGTCAGTACTAGTATGTTCCTCTGCAACTACATCATTGTTTTTATGTCAGAATAAAATTATCTCAAGTTTACTAGTCACTTCCATTTTCCTCTTAATTTTCATTTCATTTCATTTCATTATATTTCAATGTAAAATATTTTAATTAAAATGTGAGATAATTATGCAGTGTTATTCCTTTGGTCAACTAATTTTTTAATTGTACCAGTTTAAAAATATTTTGTTCTATTTCTCAAAATTTTTAAGAAAAAAAGTAAACAAAGTTTAAACTCTGTTTTATTATTGTGTCTTGTAGAAAGGCTAAATTTTTAACATATATATGTTATGATTTTGGAGGAAGAATTAGGCAATTTGGTCTATGAGCAAATAAATGTTTTAGTTTCACTACAATGAAATTAATTCTCCTTGTCAATTACAGAAAGATTAAATTCTTGGCTTTTTTTGCTTTTCTTTGTTGTTATTAGGTTGTTCTGACCTACTTTTTTGGTGTATTATCTGTTCTTTTTTGTTCTTTGTTTACACAAATTTTTTGAAGATCAGATCCTAGTCTAACAAAGAGGCTTAGATTCTCAAGTGTGAGAAAACAAGTTTAAATATCTATAGCAAAATTTATAATAAAACAATGATAGTCCACTAGCAAGTGTTCCTTTGACTAATAGAAATTCTGAGGTTTGAATCTTAAGATCATGATACAGTAACCAAAATTCGTAACATTAATTATAAATGAAAAAAATCTTTAAGTCTCTCTCTCTCTCTCTTTCTCTCTCCAGGAGGAACAGTTCTGTATCTCAGTGGTATGTAGATTCAGTATGTCCAGGGAGGAAGTGAATTCAGGGTTTTTCCAGACTGACATCTTGGACCTTATCCTCTCTATTTTCTCTATCTCTCTCATGAACAAATATTTACATACACAGACACTCAGATGCACACATATATGGAAATCGAGTAAAATTTTTATTTACCTTATTTACTCCACACATAGTGCCACTGTTCATTACAGTAATATCATGACCAGAAGTGTCTGTTTCATTTCTTAAAGATGCCGACAAACAGATATGGCCTCCAAGGTAAGTATATTGAACATCATAAGCTTTTGTTGGTACTATTTCTGAATGTGTCCAGTGACAAACTATCTTTCCACAAAGGATACTCCTGTCAATAGAAGGCAGAAAAAAAGCTCATATGTCACTTAGAGACAGATTGTATTAAGTAATTAACAGTTCAAAACATGAAAATAATTCAAAATGTTTCTCAGATCATAACATAAAAATTATTCAGAACATATATCATCTTATGAAGTATAACAAATAAATTAATCTGTATATACTAGGTCCATCTCTCATTTGCATTAACTTATTTTTGCGTGCGCACGCACACACACACACACATTTGAAAAATTATAGTTATCTGAATACACACCGAAAACTACAACTTGATTTTCCACAATTTCCAAAATTATCTGCTTGAAAATTCACTTCTTGTGTACATAGATAAGTAGAAACTTTAGCAACTGAAAATATAAACTTATAATTACTCTTTAAAAAATTAATATAGAGACATCTAGACAATAGCAATGCCCTTCAGTGTCATCTACTATAAATATTTAGTGTTATCTCCTGGTGATAAAAGGAGAAACACTAAAAATTACCCACTTGAGAATAGGAAAATTTTATGATAAGCAGAAATGACTAAGAAAGCAGTCATTTGCTCTCTTATCTATAATCCTAATATTCTACCCTTCTTTGCACCAATCACCTGAAACTTAATTAATACCTTTTTGTTTTGTTTTTGTCTTATACTTATTAGGTCTATTTTGCCTCTTTACATAGTTCGAAGTCACATTGATTCACAATTTTATTTTCAAATTTGAATTTATACAAACAGTACCTCTTATGAAGGCTATTGGACAGATTACTCTCTTTAGAAAAACATAGTTTGAAAATGAACCCCAGAAAAAAAGATACATCTACTATTACATTTGCCAAATAATTTTTCACATTGCATATCTGGATCTTGGCAGACTCCATTAAAGCAATAAGCAGTCTTATTATTGCACGGTTCTAAATCAGCAGATTTCACATCAGGTACACAAAATATAGATGATCCATTGCAATATTCTGGAAAATCACATGGATCTGTCATTTTCCTACATAAATGTCCTCTTTCGGCTATCTGTGAGACAAAGAAAAATCAGCCAAAGAAAAATCAGCCTTTTTTTAAGGTAGTAAACCAAAAATGTAAAAAAAAAAAAAAACCAACTTTAACAAGAGCAGTGTATTTCTGTCACTTCCATTATTATTACATTTTTAAGCACTTAAAGTCAAATTATGAATTATCAATTTACTCTTACGTAAAATAGATTGGAAAAAACCCAAATGTCCATCAATGGGTGAATATATTAATACATCATGGTATATTCATACAATGAAATATTTTCAGCCATATAAAGGAGCACTGATACATATGCTACAAGGTGGATGAACCTTCAACACTATCTTAAGTGAAGAAAGCCACCACAAAAGGTCACACATTCTATGCTTCTACTTATATGAAATATCCACAATAGGTTACTCCAGACAGAACACAAATTGGTGGATGCTAGGGCCTGAGCGGGAGAGAGCAAGGAGAACAAGGGCTTCAAGGTCTATGAGTCTCCTGATTGAGTAAGGAACATGTTTTGGAACTAGATAGAAGTGGCAGTTGCACAATACTGTGAATGTACTAAATGCCACTAAATTGTTCGCTTGTAAATGGCAAATGTTATGGAAAGTCCTTTCACCTTAATGTTTTTAAAAGCTCTACCAAATGTAGCAATCAGCTCCATGTGCAAAGGAAAAGGCAAGGGACTGTGTAGAAAAGCCTTATTGCTCAATCCTGCTGATTTGGAGACAAAGGCCAAGATGAGCGCTCTGGTGATGGGAAGAGTGACAAGGTTTATTGCTAAGAGATAGAAACTCGAGGCTTGCCTCTATATTTATAAATATTGGCTTTAATTATAGAGTGAAAGAAGCACATAGAATGAAAAAGAACACACATAGAACAAAGTAGGATGATGACAGAAGAGCGATCTGGCAATCAAGATCTCTAATTAACCAGCTTCTATAATTGTCATTGACTCCTGAAATTGGCACAGAAAATACAAGACACTATAATGAAGTGATCCCCAAAAACAAATCTTACCCAGTCTCTTTTCATGCAGCTACAAAGGAAAATTGAATGGACAACTTCCCTAGGGAAGTCAAAGATTCAATCTACTTCTGGGACCAGGAGTCCTTGCAGAGTTAAACTTCAGTATTAGATATTAGACATGCTACATGTTGCTAACTATTCTACATGGACTTCTTTTCTGCTATTCTCAAAATGAGATTATTATTATTGTTCGTTTATTCAAACATTGTATGTCAACTGTGTTTTGGGTGGCTTATTTGTAATTTTGTCGTAAGTTGCCTGATCATGAAGAGCTAAATTCAGGTATGACCAAGAGGAGTTCATACTGTCCAAATAATCTGGAATTAATATTAAATAATAACTGGATGGGGCCAGGGTAGATTAAAAACAATGCAGTGAGAGGCACAGTTAAGGAGGTTGAAAAAAGTCAAAAGACATCCTCAGAATGTGGAAATCAACAATGTATAAATCAGGTATATGAAGTTACATATTTGAAAGTTGTGTAAAATAAACAGTTTAAAAAATAATATAAAAATGAATGCACAAGAACACAAAAAATTATGGAAGGAAATCATGTAGTATTTTGAAAGCTTACCTGACATGTTTTTCTATCACAGCATGGTCCATTGCCACACTCTGCATATCCAATCAGAGTACAATCTAAAGGATTACAACATTTTTTATGACTGCATTCCTACAAGTAAATATAAGAGTTAAATAATAGGAATTTTCAATCAAATAAATAATTGTATTTATTGTCAAAATATACAAAATATTTCATCAAGTTAATTATTTGAGGAATACTTTTCTATTTTACCAAACCTCCTCAAGATATCATCTTGGGAATATATAACAATTTATGGATGTGACAGAATAGAGATGCTAAATTATAACATTTTATTATACTAAATAATGTTTCAAAGAAAAAAGTTTGTCATTATCTTTGTAACTCTAAGCCCCTATATTAAACATTAATTTTATAAATTATTAGATAGTAGAGCACAAAAATAGTAATGACTCTTCATAATATACTATTTTCATCTTTCTACATAGTAAGAGAGATGTTTCACAAGACTGATAGTAATATTTAAAAATTAGTAAAGTGGATAGGCACAAATAACTATTTATATTTACTTCAATATTATTATTTTTATTACCCATGTGCTAAAAATTTTACATATCTGCACATTATAGTTTATTTTATATTTTCGTGTCTATATTTCTGTTGATGAATTTCTGTTTATTTCCTTTATTTATTTACAGTCTTTTCTTTTTAAAAAATTTTATTTTATTTTTTTCAGTGTTCCAAGATTGATTGTTTATGTGCCACACTCAGTGCTCTGAGAAACAACCGAGGGCCTGGGAGGGGAAAAGCATGGGGAGTTAGGTGAGCCTTGTGGTGGGTATTAAGGAGGACACATATTTCCTTTATTTATAAGCATTATATTAATGACATTAACTCCTAGCCACCAACATATTATCACTACATTTTAAAATTTGTCATGACAATTTACTTTTATTTTTATTTTTTTTCCTAGTAACTTCTTGATATTGTGATATTGTGAAATTGCAAACTCATAAATTCTGAGAACCATAATCTTTTTTATCTGGTTTGTTCTTTAGTTTATGGATAAAGCTTTACTCCACCCTAACTCCACTAAATGTGTGAATTTATAGTATGTGTGTAAAATGTTAAGTGTTATATATATGTATTCATTTATTTTCATTTTACGGTGAATTTTTTTACTTGCATATGGTTCACAGAATGTTACACTAGTTTCAGGTTACAACTTTGTGCTTTGACAAGTTTATACATTATGCTGGGTAAATAAGTATAGCTACCATCAGTCCTCACACATCATTCTAAAAAAATCATTGATTATATTCCTTATGCTATACCTTTTATTCCTGTAACTTATTCATTCCATAACTGGAAACCTGTATCTCTCTCTCCCCTTCACCCGTTTTGTCCAACCACTCACCATCCACCCCTCTGAGAACCATCAGTTTGTTCTCTGTATTTATAGATCTGATTTTGCTTTTTGTTTGTTTATACATTTAGCTTTTTTTTTATTCCACTTATAAGTGTAATCATATGGCATTTGTCTTTCTCAGTCTGACTGATTTCACTTAGAAAAATACCCTCTAGGTATACCCATGTTGCCTCAAATGGAAGAATCTCAACCTTTCTACAGCTGCATAATATCCCATTGTGTGAGTCTGTGTGTGTGTGTGTGTGTGTGTGTGTGTATACACCATTTTTCCTTATCCATTCATTCATTGATGGACACTTAAATAGCTCATATACTGGCTATTGTAAATAATGTTGCAATAAATGTAGGGATGCATGTATCTTTTTGAATTAGTCTTTTTGTTTTGTTTAGATAAATAACAGTAGTGGAATTATTGGATCATATGAATTTTTATTTTCAATTTTTTGAGGAAACTCCAAAGTGTACTTCACAATGGCTGCACCAATTTAAATTCCCACCAACAGTGTACAAGTGTCCCTCCCTTTTTCTCCACATCCTCACTACTACTTGTTATTTCTTGTCCTTTTGATTGTTACCCATTCTTTCCGGCATAAAGTAATGTGTCATTGTGACTTTGATTTGCTTTCCCTAATGATTAATGATGTTGAGCATCTTTTCATTTGTCTATTGGCCATCTGGATGTCTTCTTTGGAAAAAATATATATTCAACTTTAAATCGGATTTTTTTTGGTGTTTATATAAATTCTATATATATTTTGGATATTAACCCATTTTCAGATATACCATTCGCAAATATCTTGTCCCATTGAATAGGTTGCCTTTTATTCTTTTTTTCTTTTTTAACTCCAGAGTAGTTAACATAGAGTGTTTTATTATTTCAGATTCCATACATCACACAGTACACATCATGACAGGTGCACTCCTTAATGCCCATCACCTATTTAACTCATGCCCACCTACCACCCCTCTGGTAAACACATGTTTTTTCTATATAGTTAAGAGTCTATTTCTTGGTTTACAAGGATGTGGAGAAAGGTGAAATGCAAACTGGTGCAGCCACTCTGGAAAACAGTATGGAGGTTCTTCAAAAAGTTAAAAATAGAACTAGCCTATGACCTAGCAATTATATTATGAGGTATTTACCCAAAGAATACAAAAATACTGATTCCAAGGGATTCATGCATCCAATGTTCATAGCAGTGTTATCTACAATAGCCAAATTATGGAAGCAGCCCAACTGTCCAGTGATTTATGAATAGATAAAGATGTGTGGCATATATTTATGATGGAATATTGCTAAGTCATAAAAAAGTATTAATCTTGCCAATTTCAATGATATGGACAGATCTAGAGTATTATGCTAAGGGAAACATGTCAGTCAGAGAAAGAAAAATAAAAGATTTTGCTTACTTGTGGAATTTAAGAAACAAAACAAATGAGCAAAGGGGGAAAAAAAGAGAGAGAGAGAGGCAAACCAAGAAACAGGCTCTTAACTAGAGAGAATAAACTGACAGTTACCAGAAGGAAGGTGGTTAATATGATGTGTTAAGTATGTGGTGGAGTTAAGGACAACGCTTATTTTGATGAGCACTGGGTGATGTATAGAATTGTTGAATCATTTGTTTTGTACAACTGAAAATAATATTACACTATGTATTGACTGGAATTTAAATTTCTTTAAAAAGTCATTTTGTCTGATGCAGGTGTTGCTACTCTGGGTTTCTTCCGCATTCCATTTGCACGATTAGTGTTTCTCTATCCCCTCACTTTCAATCTACAAGTATCTTTAGGTCTGAAATTAGTCCCTTGTAAGCAGCATGTGGATGAGTCTTTTTTAATCCACTGTGACCCCTCTGTTTCTTGGAGTGTTTAGTCCACTTATATTCAAAATAATTATTGATAGGTACATATTTATTGCCATTTTGTTAGTTGATATATGGTTGTTTTTGCAGCTTTTCTCTGATCTTTTCTTCTCTTTATCTCTTCCATGGCTTGTTGGTTTTCTTTAGTGATATACTTGAATACCTTATTCTATTTTTTGCATATCTGTTCCCGTTTTTTTGATTTGCAGTTACTATTAGATTTATATATAACATCTTCTGCATATAGCAGTCTATATTAAACTGCTGGTCACTTCATTTTGAACTCATTCTTTACTCCTCTCCCCTTTACATTTTAGATATTTGGTATGTTTTATATCCTCTTATTTTATGAATGCCTTGATTGACTTTTACAGAAACACTTATTTTTACTGCTTTTGTGTTTTCTATTTTTCGTATTCTCACTTATGGTCTTTCCTTTCCATTCAAAGGGACCCCGTTAATATTTCTTATAGAGCTAGTTCAGTGGTTATGAAATCTTTTAGTTTTTGATTGTTTGAGACACTACCTCTCCTTCTATTCTGAATAATAGCCTTACTGGATAGAATATACTTGGATACAGATTTTTCCCTCAGCACTTTGAATACTTCATGCCACTCTTTTCTGGAAAATCACCTTATAGCCTTATGGGGTTTCCTTTGTATGTATCTGTCTTTAATTCTCTTATAACCTTTAAAATTCTTTATCACGATTTTTTGCCATTTTTATTCCTATGTGTCTTGGTGTAGACCTCTTTAGGTTGAATTTGTCAAGGGCTCTCTGTGCCTCCTGAAACTGGATGTCTGTCTCCCGCCCCAGATTTGGGAAGTTCTCAGCTATTATTTCTTCAAGTGCATTTTCAGCCCCCTTTTTCCTCTCTTCCCCTTCTGGGATCCCTAAAATGTGAATATGATTATGCTTGATTGAGTCACTGAATACACTGGGTGTATTCTTATTATTCAACATTTGTTCATCTCTTCCTTGTTCAGCTTCATTGTTTTCCATTCTATCTCTAGGTCACTGATACATTCCTCTGCTCCCTGTAACCTACTATTTAACCCATCCATCGTATTTTAATTTCATTTATTGAGTTCTTCATCTCTGATATATTTTATTTTTTCATCTAGGATCTCACTGATGTCTTCCACTTTCTTCTAAAGTCCAGTGAGTATCTTTATAATCATTAAATTCTCTATCAGGCGTATTACTTATTTCTCTCTCACTTGGATCTCCTGCTATGATTTTGCCATGTTCTTTCATTTGCAACAAATTCCTCTACCTCATTTTGTCTAGCTCTGTTTCTGTGTGTTAGGAAATTCATCTACATCCTTTGTTTTTGAAAGTAGTGGCTTTATGAAGAAGAGGTCCTGTAGTGCCCTGTAGTCCACTATACTAAAACCTTGTTCACCAGAATCTGGGCTCTTCAGAGGAGTCTCCTGTGGGTTGCTTCCGTCCTGCTATTATTTCTGAGTATCTTTTCCTTTCAGTCTAGACTTCTGTGCTAAATCTCTGCCTGTTGTGGGCTGTTGTATGCCCTTTGTGGCATTAATGAAACCCAGGCAGGCTAGCTCTCAGGGGACAAAACTGCAGGAGGGCTCACAGTAGGTAGTGGTCTTAGCAAAATTTTCAGTGAGCTGCTAGTAGCCTGGATCCCCCAAAGTGCAGCAGTGGCCAGGGGCATGGCACATGTTAGTGGCAGCAGCCAGGGTGCAGTGTGTGTGGCTGCCAAGGTGACCAGGATCATACAGAGGCTGGCCGCAGTGCGAGGCATCTGTGAGCACAGGGGCTTGTCATGGGGTAAGGTGGTGGCTGGATAAGGCACTCACAGCATTAGAGAAATTTGTGCTGAATCAGTAGTCTTAGTTTGGGTCCCCCCAAAGCAGGGTAGTAGTCATAGGCACAGTGCATGTTAGCAGCAGCAGATAGGGGGATGCAATGTGTTATGTCTCTCAATCAGATGGAGACCTCTAAAGTGTGGGGCAATGGTTGGGTGAAAGCCAATGATCAGGCAGTGAAAGGATTCACCCAACAAAGGAGTCAGAAGTTTACTGAATACACTGCAAGGGAATGGGGAAGGGGGGAATACATAGCAAAGGAGAGGCTGTCTGCAATGAGGCGGTGGTTAGGGACCATATTTAAAGTGAGAAGGTGAGATAGTATTTTGGTAACTGTGCCTAGTTTTAAGTAGCCCATTGGTTAGTTAGGGTCTATGGATATTTTGAGGTGGGTCGCCTGATGGGACTGTGTTTTCAGCCAGGTGGTCACTGTGGGCCCTTTCTACATTCCATTGCTCAAGACTACCTAAAAGTAACTTCTACAGGTGGCATGCTGCAGTGGTGACAACCTGGGACATGTGATGTCTGTGTCCATGGTAGCTGGGTGTGAATTGTGGAAGAAGTTGAGGCTCTGTGGTAGGTGGGTGGGGCACACAAAGCAGTTAGCAAAATTTGAGCTGAGCCATTAGTCCTAAACTGGGTCCCCTAAGCGATGGCCACCCCACGGGGGATGCAGTGCCTGGAGGCAGCTGTTAGGCAGGGTGTGCAGCATTAAAATAATTCACACAAAGTCCACTTCTGAGGTTAGAAATCTTGGACTGGGCCAGTCCTCAGTGGGTGGGCACAGTGTTAGCAGATTAGGTAGCAAGCGTATATGTAGCACCACCTTTGCAGCTGGCTCTGCTCTGTGTTTATGCTAGGGGGTTGAGGAGGAAAATGGCAGATGCCAGCTCCTTTGTTCCTAGAAAAGACCCCAACATGCTCTAAAATCTTTATACAGGGCTATCTCTCTCATTTGTCCCAGGTGTTGTACAAACTGTCCGTTCTATATTGCCTCTCTGCATGCTGTTGTCTTTTTAAGGGTGGGGACTCGGCTTCACTTGCCCTCCAGGCTGACTTCCAAAGCTCTAGGCTCCAAGTCCTCCTGGTTATGCAAACAGAGAGTTCAGTCCCTCTGGTTTTCAAGGCCGGACATTACAGGGATTCTTTTTCCCCATGATGCTTACTGGTGCTTTCCACTTTCCATGCCTGCAACTTCCTTCTACAGGCAGGTCCCAACCACTGTTCCTGCCTTTTCTAACCTCCTAGATTTGGCTTCTCCCCTACATTTATTTGTGGAGCTTTTTCCTGCCAGTCTTAAGATCATTCTCTGGTTAGGATCTGACTCATATTCAGGGTCTTCTGTGATTCCATATAAATTTTAGTGTCATTTGTGTTAGTTCTGTGAAAAATGCTGTTGGTATTTTGATAGGAATTGTGCTGAAAATCTGTGGATTGCTTTGGGTAATATGAACACTTTCACAATATTAATTTTACCAATCCATGATCATGGAATATCTTCCCATTTGTTTGTGTAACCTTCAATTTCTTTCATCAATGTTGTTTCAGTTTTCAGAATACAGATCTTCCAGTACATCTAATATCATACTCAATGTAGAAAAACTGAGAGATTTTCTTCTGAGATCAGACACAAAACAAGGATGTCCACCCTTACCAATTTTATTCTATATAGTGCTAGAAGTTCTAGCCACAGCAATCAGACAAGAAATAAGAGGCATCCATATTGGTAAATAAGTAGAGCAGATAACATAATATTTGCATACCACTTGTCTCTATTTGCAGATAACATACCACCAAATCCTAAAAATTCCACCAAATAACTACTAGAAGTAGTAAATGAATTCAATAAAGTTGCAGGATACAAAATACCGAGAAATCAGTAGTGTTTCTATATGCTAATAACAAACTAGCAGAAAGAAAAATTAGAAAAACACCATTTATAACTGCACCAAAAAAGAAAAGAAAAACAAAAACAAAACCTAAGAATAAATCTGTACTCTGAAAACTATAATACATGGAATTTTTTTGAGTAGTATGTTGTAAGAGAAGCTGTATTGAGAGGTCTTTTGTCCAAAATAGTAGATAAATTTATCAGGTACCTTTATAAAACAACAATTTATTCCTTATCTTTTGTAATACGTGGTTTATCATGTAATATTTTATATAAAATTAGATATTGTGTCTTCAATACATTAATACAAAGTTAGTGTATTATTAAAGTATAGCAAATCTTTATAACTATATAACATGTTTTAAATTTATAGGAGTCAGATGATATTCTTTTTTTATTTTTATATTTCAATATTAACAAAAGTATGTTATGCTTCACAATATAAATATTTTAATGAAAAATTATCAAGAGTATTTAGGGAAGATAGGGGATCGAATACACACTAAATATTAATGTGGGGGGAGCAAAAATCAATGACATCACAGGGAATTCCAAGGCTAGTATCAAAGAAGAGCCTATAGTAGAGAGTAAGTTTTCACAATACTCAATAAATAGTATAAATCTAGACTAAATGCCTGGCTTAGAAGTTGACTTGTAAGGACACTTGTGCTTTAGGAATAAAATTCCATCATGGGACTGGAAGCCAAAACTTTATAAAATAGGTAGCCAAGGTTCATCATTGAGAAATCTGAGAATGAAAAGGACATTTTCTTTTCTCCTGGTTGTCCAAGCCATTATCAAATTCTCTTCAATATGTAGTATCTTACAATTTTTCTCTCTTAAAAATTTAATAATATATGTTGAAAAATACTGAAATGTTCCTCTATTTTTGGAATAAACTCCAGAAGCATATTGTTTTTCATATACTCATTTCTGTTGATAATTCTGATTCAGCTATTTTGTAACTATTTTTCAAAATATAAATCAGTCATTCAAAATACCATTAATAGGAGGAGTGAACAAATTTCATGATTTAATTTTATTTCTCTATGCCTGCAAAGGATACTGGGAATTAAAATTTTTACAAGTACTCACTTTACAGTAACATTCAGAAACATGAAATATTTAGGGTTAACTTTAAGAATTAAAGATACCTAAATAAATGGAACAATATGTCATGTTTATAGTTTGAAAATCATAAAATTATGACTATGTCCATTCTCCACAAATTCTATAGATTTTTTAAAAATCCCAATCAAAATTCTAGGAGGATTATTTTTTTCTTTACGGGGTATGAGTAGAAATAGACAAGTTGATTCTAAATTTTACATAGAAATGCAAAAACCTAAAATCACAAAACCTGTATTGATAAAGAAATACAAAATATGAAGATGCATTTTACCTGATTTTATGAGTTAGGATAAGGAAATCTGGTATTGGTATAAGGATAGATATAAGGAACAATGGAACACAAAGTATGTGATATATTGCTTTTCAATATAGGTACCAAGAAAAAGATGATTTTTCAACAAATTGGTCTAGAACAATTGGAAATACATACAGAAAAAAATGCCCTGATACTTAACTTACAAATATTACTTAAAATGGATCGTAGATATACACATAAAAGCTAAAATCAATAAACTTCTTGAAGAATACTTATGAGAAATCTTTACAATCTTGGGATAGATAAGGCACAAATAGCATAATGCATAAAACAAAAAAAATGATAAACTGAATTTCACCCAATTAAAAACTTTGACTTTTTAAAAGATATCATCAAGAAAATACAAAGCCAAGCCACATACTGGGAGAAAATTTTACAAAAGACTTGTATATAGTTTATATTAAGAATTTCTATAACTACATTTTAGAAAAACAACCATATAAATATGTGCAAATGTTTGAACAGACACTTTAAAAAGGAGAAATATGAATGGCCCATAATCATATGAAACACTGTCCAATATAATTAGTCATCAAGGAAATACAAATTAAAACCACAATACACACATGCAAATGACTAAAATGAAAAAGACTGGTAATAATAAAAGTTGATGAGGATAAGGAATAGCTACCACTCTCATACACAAGATGTTTGGAATGTAAAATAATACAATATTTGGGAAAGAAGTTTGACATTTTATTATAGATTTAATAGTAAATTAACATTATGACTCAGCAATCTCACTCCTAGATATTTACCAAACAGAAATGAAAACACAAGTCAACAAAGATTTGAACATGAATATTCTTTGGAAATATTTTTCATAATAGCTACAAATGAAAATAACCTAAATGTTCATTAATAACTTTATGAATAAAAACTTCATTATATAAGTATAATGAAGACCACCTAGATTTTTTGTTGAAAACCAAAGATAAGGTCATAATGCCTTTGTCAATACAACACAGATTTCTACCGATCATTTGGCTAGGTATGGCAGGCAGAAGCAGAATTGGGCACTGATGTCTTCAGTGACAATGGGACAAATAGTTAAAAAAAAAGAACTACCCTATGATCCAGCAGTAACATACTGGGTAATAACTCAAGGATGCAAAAATACTCATTTGATGGGATACATTGCACCCCAAGGTTTATAGCAGCATTATTAACAGTAGCCAAATTATGGAGAGAGCCCAAGCATGCACTGACTGACGAATGGATAAAGATGTAAAAAGATAAATCTTGCCATTTGCAATGATGTGGATGGATCTAGACAGTATTAAGCTATGAGAAATAAGTCAGTCAGAGAAAGACAATACCATATGATTCCCCTCACATGTAGAATTTAAGAAATAAAACGGTGAACTCAGGGAAAAAACAGAGAGGCAAACCATAAAAGAGACTCTTTAACTATACAAAACAAACAGGGTTTATGGAGGTGAGGTGGGAAGGGGATGGTTTAAATGGGTGGTGGGTATTAAGGAGGGCACTTGTTGTGATGAGCACTGGGTGTTATATGTAAGTGATGAATCACTAAATTCTACTACTGAAACTAATATTATATTGCCTGTTAACTAACTGAAGTTTATATGAAAATTTGGAGAGGAAAAAATAAAAAACAATTTCACACAGTTTTAACAAAATATTAATGTAGATTTTGGAATTTCAGAATTATTTTAATTTTTTAAGAATAGAAAATAAAAACACACATTTGACCAGATAAACTAATAGATCAACATTCCTTTCAAAAGCAGCAAAAATACATATTTTTCAAGTGCACATGAAACATTTTCGATTTTAGATCATGTGTTGTCCACAAAAGAAGTCTCAGTAGTTTTAAGAAGTCTAAAATCTTGTCAAATATCTTTTCTGACAAAGGTATGAAAGAAGAAATCAATTGCAAGAAGAAATCTGGAAAAATTACAAATATGTGGTGATAAAACAATATGTTAGTGAATAACCAATGGGTCAATGAAGAAATTTTTTTAAAAATCAAAATATGCCTTGAGAGAAATGAAAATTTAAATGCAACACAGAAAAATGTCTGTGATATAGCAAAAGCTATTCCAAGTGGGACATACATAGCAATATCAATATAGGTTTATCGCAAGAAACAAAAAATATCTCAAACCAATCTGACTTTATAGTTACAAAGGAGGTAGAAAAAGAAGACCAGAGTTAGTAGAGGAAAATTAAAAAATCAAATGGAAATAAATTAAATGGAGACTGAAAGCCCAATAGAAAAGATCAATGAAACTAAGCCAATTCTTTCAAAAGATTAAAAATATAACCAACTTTCAGCTAGACTCACCAAGAAAATGAGAGTTTTCATAAATAAAATCAGAAATGGAAAAGGAGAGGTTACAACTGATACCAAGGAAACAAATGTTCATAAGAGATTACTATGAACAATTATATGACCATCAATTGAACAACTTAGTAAAAATGGATAAATTCCTAGAAATACATATACCAAAACTGAATCATGAAGAAATGAAAATATGAATAGATTGCCAGCAATCAAAACCCTCCCAAGAATCATAAGACCAAGACCAGATGACTTCACTGGTGAATTCTTCCAAACATTCACAAAAGGTTTAATACTTACTTTCCTAAACTCTTCCTAAAAACTGAAGAGGAGGGATCATATTCATAAACTTACTTGATGAGGCTTGAGTGCAAATTATTCAGGTGCTTGTTAAGTATTTATCCATACAGACTTAATTCGTCTTTCATGCATATATTTCATGTGTATTTTATATTACAATGAAATGATGCATATGACATAAATATTTATTGTTCAAGTGGGCAGAGAACTTCCTTTCAAGAGAACTAAAATATACAAGAGTATATTTTAAGAAAGAGAATATAATTTAAATGTAATTCTTTCAGAATGGTACTGTGACATGCAAAGAAATACTAATGACCAGAAGGAACAATAGGTAAAATAAAGAAAGTATTTTCAGAATAAAATCTTTAGGGTATTTTCTAATATAAAGCACAGAGGTGACAGAAATGCAATATTTACAAGAATTTTATGTAAGTTAAATCCCATTATTTTAGAGGTGGCCTAGATATGGTTATAACTTAAATATGTATGCTAAGAATGCAAGAATAATCACTAGAGGAAAATAAAAAGTACAGATCCAATAATTGTTGCAGTAAATGGTGGAAGAAAGAAAAAGCATACAGATTCGAAAAGAAATGGACAAAAACCCAATTAAAAAACAAATGTAGCAAAATGAACATAGAAAATAAGAAAACTGTGAGACAACTAAACTTAAAAACATATGCAATGTAGGACTATAAGGAGTCATAACTGCTAAATGTAATCAGGTATCCTAGAGAAGATCCTGGTACAGAAAGAGGCTATTTGGTGAAAAGAAAATAAATCTGAATAAATTATGGACTTCAGTTAATTAAAAATATGCAAAAATATTACTCACAATAATGTTTAAGAGGATAATCTGATAAATCAAAGATAGATTGGATAGTTAATGTAGATTGTGAAGTTACTAGTACAGAAAAACTAAATGAGAAGGAAGAAATATCAGGGAAATACTGATGAAGAGAAGCTAGTATGTGCATAGATACACAGATATGTCAAACCAAATAGACATTTTTTTTTCCAAATAGACTTTAAAACAGAAAGCAACATTAGAGGTAAAGAGATGGGGGCGGGGGCGCAAGATGGCAGGGAACTAGGAAGCGGAGCCGTATCAGCCTGTCCCCTAAAGTGAGCTGATTACCTACCGAGGAACTCCAATCACCCATGAAATCAGCCTGAGATCAGAATTCTACATGTCAGGATCTCTACGGGGGCAGAAGACGCCAGTGGGCAGGTAAAGCAGAGTGGGAACGCTGGACTGATATCTGAAGATAAACAAAGGGGGAGGGAGCCACCAGAAGCGACCCATTGGAAAGTAAAACCCCAATAGGAGAGTCTCCTGCGACTGGGGACCAGCACTAACTTGGAGTCTGGTAGAAAGCACTCAAAAAGAGCAAAGGATCGTGGGGGAAATTGTGGGAATCGGGGCGGCTGGGGACAGGGGCTTAAGTCCCGGACCCAGGGCAGCCACCCCTGGTGCTGAGCCAGAGAGAGTGTGGCAAAGAAACCAGGTCTTGGTCCCTGAGAGCGCCTGGGTGGCAGCTCCTGTGAGGGGCTGGGAGCCTCGCCAGCTGGCAGAACCACAGCCTTTTTGCACTCCCCATGTGCACGCTGCGCTGCACTACCAGAGTCTGAGTCACACCCCACACCCTCCCCCGAGACAGGCGCGCGCAGGCACCACCACCGGTGCTCTCGGACCCAGAGAGTCTGAGCGCTCCCAGCCCGGGCCAGCAGGAAAATCTCAGTGTACAATCGCTGCTTGGGACCTCTCTGGCAGTCTGGAGCTGCCCAGACAGCCGCCGCTGTTGTGGTTTTAGGTACAAGCAGGAGTTCCTGTGTCCCCAGGGACCGCGCGATTGGGAACGTGCTCTGCCAGCGGCCAAGAGGGAATTTATGTGCTCTGCAGCACCCAGAGGGAAACAGACTGAGGCTCCTCTCTGAGAGGGAGGTCTGGGTGCAGTTTGCTTTCCTCTAAACCTCTAAAAACCATCAAAAGCTGTCAAGGCGAGAGAAAACAAACACAACAAACAAATTTAAAAAACCTCCAGAGAACAAAAGCCTGAAAAACCGGTTTCCTCACAGCCCACCCCCTTGAGGGGGGCAGGAGGTCTTAACTTTGGGAACATCATTGACTGAAAACCCATGCGGCAGGCCCCTCCCCCAGAAAGCCAACCAGAAAAAAAAAAAAAGACAAGAGAACAACCATCACTGCTTCATAGATACAACCTTTATTTTTAATTCGTTCCCACTATTCTGGTTCATTTTTTTTTATAGATAATTTTTTAACCCGTTTACCATCACAGTGAGATGTCCAGTACATCAAATTCCATAATAACCTTTTAACCTGAACTTTTTGATACATATACCTGTGTTTTCCTTTTGCTTTTCTATTTTTTAATTTTTTAATTTTTAGTTTAGTTTAGTTTATTCTTTTTTATTTTTATTTTTTAATATTCATTTAGAGTTAAACTTCAAGGTAATCCCCTTTCCCTAATCAATGCTACCCCTATAGGTAAAACAATTTTTAATCCCCCTTTATCTTAGGAAAGTTGAGTCCTTTAACAAAGATATCAAGATACATCTAGGAAGAATCAAAATAATCTTCCTCGCCCACACTGAGAATTTACAACCACTCTCCCATCTTTTTCTTCCACCAGTGTTTGTGTATTTGTGTTTGTCCTGGTATTATATGAATCCTATACTTGGGGTTCTTTTTGACGAGGTTCTTTTTTTGTTTTGTTTATATATATATATATATATATTTTTTTTTTTTTTTTTTTTTTTTTTTTTTTTTTTTTTTTTTTTTTTTTTTTTTTTTTTTTTTTTTTTTTTTTTTTTTTTTTTTTTTTTTTTTTTTTTTTTTTTTTTTTTTTTTTTTTTTTTTTTTTTTTTTTTTTTCTTTTTTCTCTCATTCTTTTTTCTTTCATTTGGGTGGGACTCTTGATTGCTCAGTAGCTTTCCAGGGTGCACATTCACTGCACCACGGTTGATACATCCAGCTACATCCGTTCAGCTTTCTCTCACCAAAATGACTAGGAGGAGGAATGCTCAACAGAAGAAAAATTCAGAGGCTGGGTCTTCTGCAACAGAGCTAATGGCTACCGACATAGACAATATGTCAGAAAGGGAATTCAGGCTAACAATTATCCAGGCAATAGCTAGGTTGGAGCAAGCCATGGATGACCAAATGTAATTGATTAGGGCAGAACTGAAAGCCACCAGGGATGATGTTCACAAGGCTCTCAATGAGTTCCAATCTAATCTAAATTCCCTAAAAGCTAGAGTAACTGAGACAGAAGATAGAATTAGTGATCTGGAGGACAAACAGATAGAGGGAAAGGATCAGGAGGAAGCCTAGGGAAAGGGGATTACCCTGAAGTTTAACTCTAAATGAATATTAAAAAATAAAAATAAAAAAGAATAAACTAAACTAAACTAAAAATTAAAAAATTAAAAAATAGAAAAGCAAAAGGAAAACACAGGTATATGTATCAAAAAGTTCAGGTTAAAAGGTTATTATGGAATTTGATGCTTAGAATCTTAGAAGCCACGAAAACAGAATTAGGGAAATAAATGGTGCCAAGAAACGTTCCAACGTCAGAATTATTGGAATCCCTGAGGGGGAGGAGAAAGAAAGAAGACTAGAGGTAAAGAAACCCAGCATTTGAAAATAAAAGTTAAATTTCTAGTAAGATATAACAATCATATTATAAGTCTCCACTGTATAAAACAGCTTCAAAAAACAAAGCAAAAAACTGAATAATGTATAGCGAGAATTAGGCAAATCCAACAGCATAACTGTGGGTATCAATATTATCTCTCAGGTACTAAGAATTCAGGCAAATAAAATTCATAAAAATACAGAAGATTTGAGGCAGTCACTGGAAAATTATCATGTAATCAAGTTGTATAAAATTTTGTTTCTAACAAGAGTTTGCATTTTCTCAAGTGAACTTGGAACATTCAAATATCATGCTTAAGTGTATGAAAACAGGCACAACAAAAATGCGGTGATTAGCCATCTTACCAAGCACAACTAAAAAAGGAGTAACAGCAAAAAACTAAATATAACAATAACAAACCAAGGATTATTACTAATATAATTCTGGGAAGTCAAGTTAAAATAAATGACATTCCCTCAGATGCAAGGATGGAAATTAGGAGATGAGCCGGTATAAAACAACATACATGTAATAACATAGTGAACCAGGGCAGGCACTTCAAGGAATTCACATGCTTGAGGTGATAATTACAGGATTAATGTTACCAATGTTTATGATACAGGAAGGTGGGTATTAGTATTAATGGTTACACCATAAAGAAAATCTGCCTCTGTAATCCATGCTACAGTTACACTTTACTTAAACTTTTCAAATGCTTCAAATTCAGGATGAGACAGTTATCACATGCCCCATATCCCTGTATCTTAGATGTTTAATTAAATGGTAGCCGCATTTCAACAACAGTCCTCCTGTATTGCATCTCTATTGAGAAGACTACATGAGAAACAGAAAAACAAATCTTTAGATGAGTTAGAAATATTTGTCACTAACCTCTGCAAGGCCACAATCACATTGTTCAGGAGGTTCCAAAATTCCATTGCCACAAGCTGCCACAACTCTTCCTTGGTAAACCACTTCCGAAACTGTTTTATTCTGAAGACACTCAAATTCAGGCTGTGAAGCCATACGTTTAAATTCATCCATGCTGCAACTGCTAAAAAACTTGACACCATGGGAATGTCTAAAAATAAGTTACATTCCTCAGATAAGTGGAATAAAATCACTATTAAAGCAACACTCTGTGAAGTACTGACAAGTATCAAAAATTCTGTAATACTGCACTTACAGAGAAGCCAAGAAGGAAGGGACAGGATTTTTATCTTTAATACTAGTTGTAAATAAAAGCAATAGGTTTATTTCTATTGTAATTCAATACAAGACATCTAGCAAGTAGAGGGAGTTAAGGTGACATGAGTTAAAATA
The DNA here is from genome assembly GCA_004024625.1 of Mellivora capensis. Classification (NCBI taxonomy): domain Eukaryota; kingdom Metazoa; phylum Chordata; class Mammalia; order Carnivora; family Mustelidae; genus Mellivora; species Mellivora capensis. The sequence goes on along the minus strand of PISX010028912.1, from coordinate 929 downwards.
TATTAAAACACATATAATGATCGCCACACCAAAAAATACCTCTCTTTAAATATGTCCTATTATTATTTTCATTATGATTGCCAACATCACAATTATAAGCATTATTATAAGCACTAATTATAAGAAAATGAAACACACTAGAAAATTTATGTGGAAAACTGAAGAAATAACAATGGTTGATAGTGTCACAAGAAAAATCAGACTTATTTGTATTTTGATAACAAAATTAATTAAAACATCTCAATATTGATTATATAAAACATGTAAACCTAGGGTTCCTTTTGTTACCTTTTGAAATATCTCTGTACTTCTACATGTACTATTTAATGAATTTTTATTTAATTTTGTAACAGTCTAAAACTTAGAGAAATGACATGAAAATAGACCAAAAAATAAATTTTTCCCAAAACAATGAAGAATAAGTTGTCAAACATGATTCTAATAACTCCAAATATTTTAACACATAATTACTGCATAGACATTAATTCCAAAAAAGACCCTTCAAAATTGGGAAACATTTATACAGTACAAATACCTAATCTTCAGATGTTATCCAAATTTCACTATCATCACAATATTGGCACTTTACAGCAAAAAGATCCAATTGAGAGTCAACCACTGCTTTTTTTTTTTTTTTTTTCAAATTTTCTCTCCGAATTTTTATTTCAATTCCAGGTAGTTAACATGCAGTGTAACATTGCTTTCTGGCACAGAATTTAATGTTCATCTCTTACATGAAACAACCAGTGGTCATCACAACAATGCCCTCCTTGATATTCAACACCTATTTAACTCATCCCCCCCACCAAGCCTCCCCTCCAGCAAACCTCAGTTTATTTTCTACAGTTAAGAGTCTCTTTTATGGGGACGCCTGGGTGGCTCAGTTGGTTGGACGACTGCCTTCGGCTCAGGTCATGATCCCGGAGACC
>PISX010028911.1:0-11071 GCA_004024625.1 Mellivora capensis | reverse complement strand
TATCCATCATGAGCAGGTGGGATTCATCCCTGGGTTACAAGGATGGTTCAACATTCACAAATCAATCAATGTGATAGAACAAATCAATAAGAGAAGAGAGAAAAACCACATGGTCCTCTCAATTGATGCAGAAAAAAAACATTTGACAAAATCCAGCATCTGTTCCTGATTAAAATGCTTCAAAGTATAGGGATAGAGGGAACATTCCTGAACTTCATAAAATCTTTGAAAGACCCACAGCAAACATCATCCTCAACAGGAAGAAGCTCACAGCCTTCCCATTGAGATCAGGAACACGATAAGGATGCCCACTCTCACCACTCTTGTTCAACATAGTATTAGAAGTCCTAGCAACAGCAATCAGACAACAAAGAGAAATAAAAGGTATCCAAACTGGCAATGAAGAAGTCAAACTCTCTCTCTTCACAGATGACATGATTCTTTATATGGAAAACTCAAAAGACTCCACCCCCAAACTACTAGAACTCATATAGCAATTCAGTAAAATGGCAGAATACAAAGTCAATGTACAGAAATCAGTGGCATTCTTATACACTAACAATGAAAATACAGAAAGGGAAATTAGAGAATCAATTCTATTTACTATAGCACCAAGATCCATAAGATACCTGGGAATAAACCTAACCAAAGAGGTAAAGGATCTGTACTCAAGGAACTACAGAACACTCATGAAAGAAATTGAAGAAGACATAAAAAGATGGAAAACCATTCCATGCTCTTGGATCGGAGGAATAAACATTGTTAAAATGTCTATACTACCTAGAGCAATCTATACTTTTAATGCCATTCTGATCAAAATTCCACTGGTATTTTTCAAAGAGCTGGAGTAAATAATCCTAAAATTTGTATGGAATCAGAAGAGACCCCGAATTGCTAAGGAAATGTTGAAAAACAAAAATAAAACTGGCAGCATCACGTTACCTGATTTTAAGCTTTACTACAAAACGGTGATCACCAAGACAGCATGGTACTGGCATAAAAACAGACACATAGACCAGTGGAACAGAGTAGAGAGCCCAGATATGGACCCTCAACTCTATGGCCAAGTAATCTTTGACAAAGCAGGAAAAAATACACAATGGAAAAAAGAGAGCCTCTTCAATAAATGGTGCTGGGAATATTGGACAGCTATATGTAGAAGAATGAAACTCGACCATTCTCTTACACCATACACAGAGATAAACTCGAAATGGATAAAAGACCTCAACGTGAGACAGGAATCCATCAGAATCCTAGAGGAGAACATAGGCAGTAACCTCTTTGATACCAGTCACAGCAACTTCTTTCAAGATATGTCTCCAAAGGCAAAGGAAACAAAAGTGAAAATGAACTTTTGGGACTTCATCAAGATCAAAAGCTTCTGCACAGCAAAGGAAACAGTCAACAAAACAAAGGGGCAACCCATGGAATGGGAGAAGATATTTGCAAATGACAGTACAAACAAAAGGTTGATATCCAGGATCTATAAAGAACTCCTCAAACTCAACACATACAAAACAGATAATCATATCAAAAAATGGGCAGAAGATATGAACAGACACTTCTCCAATGGAGACATACAAATGGCTATCAGACACATGAAAAAATGTTCATCATCACTAGCCATTAGGGAGATTCAAATTAAAACCACATTGAGATACCTCCTCACACCAGTTAGAATGGCCAAAATTAGCAAGACAGGAAACAACGTGTGTTGGAGAGGATGTGGAGAAAGGGGAACCCTCTTACACTGTTGGTGGGAATGCAAGTTGGTGCATCCACTTTGGAGAACAGTGTGGAGATTCCTCAAGAAATTAAAAATAGAGCTTCCCTATGACCCTGCAATTGCGCTACTGGGTATTTACCCCAAAGATACAGATGTAGTGAAAAGAAGGGCCATCTGTACCCCAATGTTTATAGCAGCAATGGCCATGGTCGTCAAACTGTGGAAAGAACCAAGATGCCCTTCAACAGACGAATGGATAAGGAAGATGTGGTCCATATACTCTATGGAGTATTATGCCTCCATCAGAAAGGATGAATACCCGACTTTTGTAGCAACATGGACGGGACTGGAAGAGATTATGCTGAGTGAAATAAGTCAGGCAGAGAGAGTCAATTATCATATGGTTTCACTTATTTGTGGAGCATAACAAATAACATGGAGGACATGGGGAGATGGAGAGGAGAAGGGAGTTGAGGGAAATTGGAAGGGGAGGTGAACCATGAGAGACTATGGACTCTGAAAAACAACCTGAGGGGTTTTGAAGGGGTGGGGGTGGGAGGTTAGGGGAGCCTCATGGTGGGTTTTAGGGAGGGCATGTATTGCATGGTGCACTGGGTGTGGTGCAAAAATAATGAATACTGTTACGCTGAAAAGAAATTTAAAAAAATTTTTTTAAAGATAATTATGGACCATAAACATATGCCAAGGATGGCACAGGAAATAAAAAGTGTTTAATTATGTTAATCCTTTCTCTCCTATTATAGCAAGATTAGGGTATTACCATAGAGTTGATATCACATACATACTATTTTTATGACCTCTTCCTCTTTTCTGGGGTCTTATCCTACATCTTAGAGCTACATCTGCATGTATATTACAGGCTCTCTGAGGACATCAGGCGGAAAAGGCTGTGCTTTGTCTTAAAAGTCGGGGCAATATACTGAACCAGTGTTTATGAGGTTAGAGCTTTAGTCCTGGCCTGGCACCTTGCATGCTGAATAATTCCAGACAGTCATCGTTAGGACACTGAGGTTCTCATTTTTCTCATTTATACAGTATGGGTGCTATTAATCTATTAATGTTCTACTACACAGGGCTACTGTGAGGAGTGTAACCAATGTGAAAGAACTTTGAAAAGTATTTGGTTATTAATCAGGTCCTTGTCTGGATCAGCAGATATTGCCTAAGTAGTTAATCAGCCAAGGGGTTTGGCTAGTTGTTTGAAACCTCTCAACCATGACTTCTTGGTCAATGGAACATCTAGACTGGGGGCTGGCAAACTTATCCTATAAAGGGCCAGATAATAAATATTTTATACCCACTCACCTCAGTGTCTCTCAGTGGAAACAAGGAAGACGGTCTCCATCATGAATACTCAACCCTGCTGTGGAGGGACAAAAGAAGCCACAGATAATAAAAAATTACATGGGAGTGGCTATGCTCCCATATAACACTATTTACAACAAGAGGTAGAACTTCTCGTCTAGATGAGATGACATAGGCCCTGTTTTCCCTACTCCCTCCCATGAAGCACAACTATAAGTCCTGAAAATGGCACAAGAGACAAGCAAAAGAGAAACTTAGCAAGTAGTGAGGGGAAGACAAGCAGATTTGGGACCCCAGGGCTGGAGGAAGAAAACTGTGACTGGGCATCTCGTACCCACCCCCACCACCCACCCATCTCGTACCCACCCCGCACCCAGACCTAATTTTTTTTGACCTATGACATAATACCAGAAGGCATCTCACATAGATTCATTCCCCTACCATATCAAACAGAAGACCCTCTGACAACAATTTGTCTTTAGGTAAAACTAGATCCACCACAGGTGAAGTGCTCTCATTTCTCTTTGGGCCAGAGATTTCACTTTTCTGCTGAGAGATATCAAGTAGATGAGGCAGAACTGGCAGGGGAGATAGTTACAGGAATCACTGGGTCCAGAAAGCCTTCTTGTGCCCATGGGCTCAAGACGTTACTCCTCTGCCCAGAGATGCCAGGGCAACTTAGGAGTACCAACAGAAGAATCTCACCATAGTCATCCCCAACAAAGAGACATTCAGCAGCCCCAAATCCCCAGCCTGAGGGAATCCCTTTCACATCAGGTAGCACTAGCAGGGGCCCAAAGCGAACTCTAGCAGCACTAGACAAACCAAGAACAAAAATAACACTGCAAAGGCTCTGAAAATTAAACTCCCTTTGGAGTCATAGTCTACAGAAGTGGACCAAGACCAACATGCAAAACCAAAATAAGGTGACTGCTAAAATAAGGGGATTTTTTATTTTTATTTTTTCTTTGTTTTATTTAAATTTAATTAGTCAACATATAGTGCATCATTAGTTTCAGATGTAGTGTTCAATAATTTATCAGTTGTGTACCACACCCAATGTTCATCACATCATGTGCCTCCTTAATGCTCAGATTTAAATAAAACCCACTCTCTCCCAACTTATTATATATAATGGGTAGAATGTGTAAAAAAAAAAAAAAAAAAAAAAAAAAACCATCATACCAAGGCCAAGAAAATGACAATTTGAATGAGAAAAGACAATTAAATGATGCCAACACTGATTTGAATCCAATATTGGACTTATCTGACAAGGATTTTTAAAAGAGTATTTATTTATTTGTTATTTATTCATTTATTCATTTTGGAGAGAGAGAGAGAGAGAGAGAGCATAAGAATGTACAGGGAGGGGCTGAAGGAGAAGGAGAGAGAGAGTCCCAGACTTCCTGTTGAGTGTGGAGCCTGACTCAGGGCTCAATCCCATGATATCATGACTTGATCCAAAATCAAGAGTTGGAAGCTTAAGCAACTGAGCCACCCAGGTGTCCATGACAAGGGTTTTTAAAGAAGCTATCATAAAAATACTTCAATAATCAATTACAAATTTTCTTTTAATTTTTTTTAAATTTCAACACAGAAATCATGATGTTATTTTATTTTATTTTTTATTTTTTAAAAGATTCTACTTATTTAGAGAGAGATCACAAGTAGACAGAAAGCCAGGCGGGGGGGGGGGGGAGAGAACAGTCTCCCTGCTGAGCAGAGAGCCCAATGCGGGGCTTGATCCCAGGACCCTGGGATCATGACCCAAGCCGAAGGCAGAGGCTTTAACCACTGATGCACCCAGGTGCTCATGGATGTTATTTTAAAAGAACCAAATAGAAATTATAGAATTGAAAATTTCATTAATGGAAATAAAAAAAAAAAACCCTCCCAGAATGGGCTCAATAAGAGTGGGAATGACAGCAGATAGAATCAATGAACTTAAAGACAGAACAATAAAATTCACCCCATCTGAACAACAGAGACAAAATTGAAAGAAAGTGAGAGAGAAGGAGAGAGAGAGAAAGATCTGTGGGACAGTAACAACAACATAACATACATACATCAGAGTTGTAGAAGGAAAGAAAGAAAAGAGAGAATGGGCCTAAAACAATATTTGAAGAAATAGTGGCTGAGAACTTCATTAATTTGGTGAAAAGCACAAATCTATGAAGCCAAGAGGCTGAGTTAACAGCAAGCAGGATAAACCCAAAGATATCCACACCAAATATATTATCAGTAAGATTGTGAAAACTAATGACAAAGAAATAAATCTTGAAAGCAGCCTTAGAGAAATGAAACATTATCTGTAGTGGAATTCAGATAAAAGAGGTTTTCTCATGTGAAACCATGCAAACCAGAAGGAAGTAGCTAATTCTATATCCAGTGAAACTGTCCTCTACAAATTAAGGGGAAATCAAAACAGTCTAAAATGATAGGAAACTAAAAGAATTTGTTTCCAGCAGACTTATCCTTAAAGGCAGTTCTTCAGCAGAAAGGAAAAGGAAAAAAAAAAAAAAAGGAATATTGGAGCATTGGGAAGAAAGAAGGAAGAAAAGATCAGAAATAGGGACACACATAAAATAGTGCCCTCTCCTTCATGAGTTTTATAAATCATTTTCAATGATTGAAACAGAAATTACGACATCGTCTGATATTCAAAACAAAGATATTTAAAAGTGAGGAAGAAAAGGGGTCCTAAATTCAAGTGACCTTTCTATACTTCACTTGAAGTAGCAAAATATTTGTTGACTATTATAAGTTATATGCATATACTCTAATGCCTAGAGCAACTGTTATGAAAACTATACAAAAAGACTGGGATCCAGCTCTGTGTGGGGCTCCCTGCTCACCAGGGAGTCTGCTTCTCCCTCTCCTCTCCACTCACGCTCCCTCTCGCTATCTCTGCCTCTCTCTCTCTCTCTCAAATAAAGAAATAAAATCTTTTTAAAAAATCTGATAAAGTAGATTTCAGAGAAAAGAAATTACTAGAGGGGCGCCTGGGTGGCTCAGTGGGTTAAAGCCTCTGCCTTCGGCCCAGGTCATGATCCCAAGGTCCTGGGATCGAACCCCAAATTGAGCTCTCTGCTCAGCGGGGAGCCTGCTTCCTCCTCTCTCTCTGCCTATCTCGCTGCTTACTTGTGATCTCTGTCTGTCAAATAAATAAATAAAATCTTAAAAAAAAATAAAAAAGAAATAAAAAAAGAAATTACTAGAGACCAAGAAGTGTACTGTATCATAATTCTAAAAGTACCATACTTCTGGAAAGACAATGATCCTAACTATATACACAACAAAAAACAGAGCCCCAAAATACATGAAGCCAAAATCGAGATAGAGCTAAAAGGAGAAATAACCAAATCCACAATTACAGCTGAAGACTCCAACACCCCTTTCTCAGCAACAAATAGAACTATTAGATTGAAAATCAGTAAGGAAATGGAAGATTTTAGCAACAAAATCAGCCAGTAGGAGCTAAAAGACACAGAGGAAACACTTCACCCAACTGCGGCAGAATCACATTTTATTTTCCAAGTGGTCATGGAATTCTCATCAAGATGCCATACAAAGACCATAAAATAAGTCTTAACAAATTTTAAAAATTTTTAAAGAGAAGTTGTGTTCTCTGACTGTAATGGAACCTAAGTAGAAATTCATAGCAGAAGAGTAACAAGAGGGGCACCTGGGTGGCTCAGTGGGTTAAAGCCTCTGCCTTTGGCTCAGGTCATGATCCCAGGGTCCTGGGGTCGAGCCCCACATTGGGCTCTCTGCTCATCAGGGAGCCTGTTTCCTCCACTCTCTCTCTCTCTGCCTGCCTCTCTGCCTACTTGTGATCTCTGTCAAATAAATAAATAAATTCTTTAAAAAAGAAAAAAGAAGAGTAACAAGAAAATGTGTAAATATGAGAATTAAACAGCATACATCTAAATAATCCATAAGGCAATAAAGAAGTCTCAAAGTCAATTTAAAAAATAGAAATGAGGGGGCCTGGATGGCTCAGTGGGTTAAGTCTCTGCCTTTGGCTCAGGTCATGATCTGAGGGTCCTGGAATCAAGCCCTGCAAAGGGCTCTCAGCTCAGCAGGGAGCCTGCATCCCCCTCTCTCTGCCTGCCTCTCTGCCTGCTTGTGATCTCTCTCTCTCTGTCTGTTAAATAAATAAATAAACAAATAAAATCTTTAAAAAAATAGAAGTGAATGAAAATGAAACATAACATACCAATTTATGTGGGATGCAGCTAAAGTATACTGAGAGGGAAATTAATAGCACTAACATGCTTACATTAGAAATGAGGAGAAATCTCAAATCAATAACCTAAATTCTTACCTCAAAAATAGAAGAAGAGTGAAAGAAGTCCAAAGCGAGCAAAAGAAAAGAAATAATAAAGATAAAAACAGAATTCAATAAAATTAAAAATAGAATAGAAAATTTTTTAAAAAGATATTTGAAAAAAGTCAATAAAGTCATAAACCTCCAGCAAGACTAACAACAACAAAAGGCACAGATCGCCAATATCAGGAATGAAATGGGGTCATTCATTTCAGAACCCATCACTGTAGGTTCTGAAACAATTAAAAGGAAAATAACCTTTTGCCCATAAATTTGACAACTTAGAAAAAAGGGATCAATTCCTCAAAAACCACAAACTACCAAAACACACCCAAGATGCAGGTGACAATCCAAATAGCCCTCCAATTAAGGAAATTGAATTTGTAATTAAAAACTCCTGAAAAACAAATATGCAGGACCAGATGGTTTCATCGAGAATTCTACCAAATATTTAAATATGAATTAATACCAATTTTATACAATGTCTTCCCAAAACCAGAAGAGAAGGGAATACTTCCTATCTCATTTTACAAGGCCAGTATTACCCTGACCACCCAAATCATACAAAAACAGTACAAGACAACTATCAACTGATACCCCTCATGAACACAAATACAAAAATTCTCAAGATAATATCAGCAAACTGAATGCAACAATGTATAAAAATAATTTTATATGCCATGAAGAAGGGACATTTATTCTAAGGATGTGGGACTCATTTGAAAATTAATCAATGCAAACTATCATATCAACAAACTAAAGAAGAAAAATCCCATCATCATATCAGCCGATGCAGAAAACTACCTGACAAAATCCAATGCTATTCATGATAAGAACCTTTAGCATATTAGGAATTGGGGGAAATCACGTCAACTCAGTAAAGAGTGTTTATTAAGGCCCTATAACCAGCACCATATTTAATGGTGAAAGACTGAATGTTTTCATCTTAGGATCAGGAACAAGGCAATGAAGACTGCTCTTAACCACATCCAGCATCCCTGGGGCTGGGGGCCAGATAGACATGCTCATACAAGAGCAACCTGAGAAATCCTGGTCGTGTCAGAGCTCTTCATTATCTTCACAACTGTGGTGGATACATGTACCTACACAGGGGATACAATTATGTAGCACCTAATAACACACAAAAGCAGAAGTGGAAAATATCTGAATAAGATTGGTGGACTGTATTGATGTCAACTTGCTGGTTGTGATATGAAGCTACAGTTTTGTAAAATGTTACCATTGAGGAATCAAGGGATCTCTCTCTATTATGTTTTTGCAACTGTATGTGAATCTACAGATATCTCAATAAACATCTCAATTTTTTAGAAAAAGAGGAAGAACATCCAGGGAAGGGGTTTTGGCCTGTGAGCCAGAATTTGCAGACCACTGAGCTAGACCATTGTTTCCCAATTCTGGAAACATGTTAAAAATCACCCAGTGATGGGTATTAAGGAGGGCACGTGTTGCAATGAGCACTGGGTGTTAGAAGCAAATAACGAATCACGGAACACTACCTCAAAAACTAATGGTTTACTGTATGGTGGTACCATAACAACATCATCATCATCATCATAAATCACCTGGTAAGTTTTTAAAGCTAAAGATGCCAGGGCTGGTTTTTGGACACAGATTTTGACTTAATAGTTTCTGTCTGGGGCCCATGGATGCACAGTTTTCAAAGCTTCCCAGGTTATTCCAGTATATAGTCAGATGAGAGAATCCTTATTTCCTTGAACATAAAATGGCTATCATTCTTCTCTTCTTTTTTTATCCTTAGCCCATAGTTAGTCAGACACTAAAACCTAAAATATACCCACAGAAAACTTTTATTATTTTTTAAGATTTTATTAATTTATTTGTGAGAGAGAAGAGAGAGAGAGAGAGAGAGAGAGTGTGTGTGTGTGTGTGTGTGTGTGTGTGTGTGTGTGTGTAAAAGAACACAAGTGGTGGAGAGGGAGAAGCAGGCTCCTTCCCTCCTACCCCTGAGCAGGGAGCCCAACAAGGGGCTCAATCCCAGGATCCTGGGATCATGACCTAAGCCAAAGGCAGAAGTTTAATGACTGAGGAGCCACCCAGGTGCCCCACCCACAGAAAACCTGTAAACATTTCCCTTCTGTCAAGAATATTGATGCCTTGGGCACCTGGCTGGCTCAGTGGGTTAAAGCCTCTGCCTTCGGCCCAGGTCATGATCCCAGGGTCCTGGGATCGAGCCCCGCATCGGGCTCTCTGCTCAGCAGGGAGCCTGCTTCCCTTCCTCTCTCTCTGCCTGCCTCTCTGCCTACTTGTGATCTCTGTCAAATGAAAAAGTAAAATCTTAAAAAAAAAAAAAAAAAGAATATTGATGCCTTAATTCTGACTTTCCTCACCCATCACCTGAACCAGTACAATGGCCTCTGGGCTGCCCCTGCCTGCCTCTTGTGCTTGCTCCAGAAAACTAGCTCTAATGGTACTTCTAGACTACAAGTCTGATTGTGGCATTATTTTGCATAAAATCATTTTTCAATCCCACTTTGCCTGAAAGGGTACATCTGTGCCGTTTCATTTGGCATGCTTTATCCAGCCCCACAGTCAACTCCATCCCATGTACCTGAACTTCCCAACCTCCCCTGGATGCTTTTGGACTTCTCATAGCTTCATACTTCTGTGCATGCAGTACCTGAAGTCAACTTTTTAAGCCTTCTTCAGTGGCAAAATTCCTACTTTTCTTTCAAAACTCAACCCTCTCAATGAGATCTCCTCCACCAGGAATAGCTCTTCACTCCCCTGCATAGCACTCTGCCCAGACTATCTTTCTGTGTGCCTGTCCCCACATTCCATTATGTGTTCTAAAGTCAGTAGCCAGGCGGCTGGTATAGAACTTGGTAGCATTTTCAAATGCAGAAATAATTGAAATTTTAAAAATAGGGTCAATGTACCCGTTGGAACCCTACAATTGCTACTCATCCTTGAGTCTTGGTTTAAACATGGCCTTCAGGAAGATTTTTCTGAGGCCCAAGAGTGAGGTATGATGCCCTCAGCTATCTTCCCAATAACATCTTGCTTTTTTGTATGCTAGCACTTTCACATTTTCTCTTACATTTGCTGATTTAATTGTCTGCTTTCCTACAGGCTGGAAACTTGATGAGATGGGGTTCCAGATTTTTGTGTCTCATTACTTTAGGCTTAGCACCTGGTACAGAGTAGACGCTCAACAAATGATAGTTTTATGTATGAAGGGATGATCTACATCTAGTAATCTGTCTCTTAGTACATAAATAATCTCTATTCTTTGCTTCATACTCTAGAACTATGGCTTCACTGTCCCAACATCATTTCTTAGCAACAGGATATACTCTTTCCAAGCCAAATTGTTGAACCATCTGTACTCCCCTGACTTGGGGATATCTTTGCTGCCCAAGTGGTGAAGAACTGACAATAGATCCCCAGTCTGCTTTGTCAGGACTTGGATATGACATCACTCTACCTGCTGAGTGTACAATAGCCAACAATTCCAATGGGCTTTAGGACCTGTTTACACTAATTATAGAACATCCTTTTGTTTAGGGAACAGGAGAATTTGAACTGAATGTGAGGGATCCCAAGAGGGAAGGCAGCTTTGAAAGATGCGATGTTATCATCTGTGTTATGCAAATTGAGTTTGGGTTGAAATATGGGTTCTGTTTGCCTGACTCAAAAGTGCCTGGTGA